>WNWK01010305.1:0-70947 GCA_009830355.1 Cherax destructor | reverse complement strand
GGGAATCTCTTACCACATCAAACACTTTTACAGAGTTCCAAACCTTGCAAACTGCTTTTACAGAGTGAGAGGTATCATGTCCCGTAGTACCTGGTTTAAAAGGAGAACAATAGAAATTCACAGCTGGGGAAGAACCCCTTTTGGACCATATAAGATTAAAGATTTAAAAAGGACAAAGAGCAAACTGTTTAAATGTTTACAAGAATATGTATGGTCTGGCCCAGTGCCATGACCAACAAGATGTTACCCCAGTTCAAGGGAAAGGGCAAAAAAGATTCTTTAAGAAGAAAACTAACTTTAACCCCTGGAGACTTACAGAGGGAACGGGGGGAAAGAGGGGCCCTTGATAGGGGACAGATGATTACCAATTTCAGTGGCAAGGAAAGAGGGGATTGACACAAACCAAGAACAGGACCCGGGGTCGGGAGAATTTACCAAATTTCCGACCCCCAGACCCACTATCAAGGGGAAGGGACAGAGAAAGTAATTTTGCCAGAAGGCTTAGACCCGATGACAGGGGAAAATTTCTCTGCTTAAAATAAAGGGAGCTCGGGTTCTGTTATCGAATCCCCCACAGGATTTCAAACGTGGAGCAAAAGTAGGAGACCACCGCCATTTGGGGTTTTTTTTCCCAGGTTTGGGAATAGAAGGGGAACCGCTGTGAAGATGGAGGAAAAAAAGGAGAAAAACCTCATCAAGGAGGAGAGGGGGAACCCTAAAGGCAAAGATGTGCGAACCTATTTGCCTGGTCAAATTCCCAGCATGGGCAATGAGGAGGGGAGAAAACAAAGGGGACTTAAGAATGATTGGGAAATGATCGTGTCTTTGGTCCGGGAGGACAGACCAGGTTTTAAAAAGGGACTGCTGAGGACGCGCAGATGGAGAGATCGATACAGGAGAAAGAATGAGTTCGAGGATCAAAATGAGTAGGAGTACCCGTATTTAAAACATGGAGGGGAAGAGAAGCAAGAAATGCCTCCAACTGAATGCCATGGGAGTCACAGTGCGACCCTCCCCAGAGAAAATGGTGTGCGTTAAAATCGCCAAGTAATAGAAGGGGTGGCGGTAAGGAAGAAACCAGAAAATCAACATCTGGGATAGACAATGCCCGCGAAGGGGAGAGATATAAAGAACAGAGTGTATACCCCTTATTCAAGTGGATACGGGCTGTGGTGTAGTGTAAGGAAGAAGGAATATAGAGCTGAGGGTATGGAACACCAGTGTGTATAAGAAGAGCACTTTCGTTAAAGGTTCCATCGGAAAAAGGATCTGATGAATATAACAAATCATAGCCTGATAACAGTGGATTGTAATTTGGGTTCTTGCAAACAGACCCCAACAGGGAAAAACTGGGAGAGCAACAACTGAAGTTCACCCAGGTTACACCTGAGGCCTCGGGTATTCCACTGCAAATAAACCATGATTTATGGAGAGAAAGATATAAGTGGAAGTGAGAGGAATCTATGGACTAGGGTTAGAAAAGTCCACGTGTGGAGGCAGAGGAAGACCTGTAATCAGAGGAGGAGGAGGACGTTGTGAAGGAAGGGGGGGTTGAGACGAAGAAGAGATGAGTAACCTCAGGTGGAGTAGTGTCCATCATCGGTCCAGTCTCTGAAATATATTCTGCAATGGCTTCCAGTGTTTCGGAAGTCAAAGATGCAGAATGTGGGACTACATTAGAAATGGAAGAAGAGTGAGCAACTATTGGGGGGTCTATAGACTGTACTAAAGTAGATGGCGAGGAGATAGAAGAGGAAACTGTCAAAGGGGCTTGGGAGGGGACAGGGGATAAAGGTAGTGTGTTAGTTACCATTTTGTCCTAGGCACATGTCAATTAGACACTAGGCCTGTTGTATGTATGTGTGTGTGTGTAAGGAAACACTTGGAAATGTTTCTGCCCCACTGGGAATTGAACCCGGCCCCTCCGTGCGTGAAGCGAGAGCTTTACCCACTAGGCCACCGGGGGAGGATGAACCTCCACACGTTACAGAACTAGGCGGAGACGAAGAACCTGGCACTAGGGATTTTTTGCTGGGCTTATGAGAAGAAGGGGGCGCTGAGGTTTAGGTGAAGGACGAGGACGTGTATTCACCTAGTTGTACTCACCTAGTTGTGGTTGCAGGGGTCGAGACATAGCTCCTGGCCCCGCCTCTTCATTGGCCACTACTGGGTCACTCTCCCTGCGCCATGAGCTTTATCATACCTCTTCTTAAAGCTGTGTATGGAACCTGCCTCCACTACATCGCTTCCCAAGCTATTCCACTTCCCGACTACTCTGTGACTGCAGAAATATTTCCTAACATCCCTGTGATTCATCTGAGTCTTCAACTTCCAACTGTGTCCCCTTGTTGCTGTGTCCCATCTTTGGAACATTCTGTCTCTGTCAACCTTGTCAATTCCTCTCAGTATTTTATATGTCGTTATCATGTCCCCCCTATCTCTCCTGTCCTCCAGTGTCGTCAGGTCGATTTCCCTTAACCTCTCCTCGTAGGACATACCCCTTAGCTCCGGGACTAGTCTTGTTGCAAACCTTTGCACTTTCTCTAGCTTCTTTATGTGCTTGGATAAATGTGGGTTCCAAACTGGTGCTGCATACTCCAGTATGGGCCTAACGTACACAGTTGTGTGTATCGTGTCCAGCACCTGATGGTGTACCTTACCTCTCCTCCTTTCTGGAGGTCCTTCTATTTCCTCTGTGAACACCTCTTTGAATCTCATGTTGAGCTCCTCACACACTTCGTGGTCATTTCTTGTGACCTCCCCTCCTTCCTTCCTCAGCCTGATCACCTGGTCCTTGACTGTTGTTCTCCTCCTGATGTGGCTGTACAACAGCTTTGGGTCAGATTTTGCTTTCGCTGCTATGTCATTTTCGTATTGTCTTTGGGCTTCCCTTCTTACCTGTGCATATTCATTTCTGGCTCTACGACTGCTCTCCTTATTCTCCTGGGTCCTTTGCCTTCTATACTTCTTCCATTCCCTGGCACACTTGGTTTTGGCTTCCCTGCACCTTTGGGTGAACCATGGGCTCATCCTGGCTTTTTCGCTTTTCCTGTTACCCTGGGTATAAACCTCCCCTCAGCTTCCGTGCAAATTGTTGTCATATATTCCATCATCTTGTTTACCGACTTCCCTGCCAGCTCTCTGTCCCACTGAACTCTGTGCAGGAAGTTCTTCATGCCCACGTAGTCACCTTTCTTGTAGTTTGGCTTCATTTGTGCAGCCCTTCCTGCTTCCCCCTCCACTTGTAACTCTACTATGTAGTCGAAGCTTAGAACCATATGATCACTGGCCCCAAGGTGGCTTTCATGTGTGATGTCCTCAATGTCTGCGCTACTCAGGGTGAATACTAGGTCCAGTCTCGCTGGTTCGTCCTCCCCTCTCTCTCTGGTATTGTCCCTTACATGTTGGTACATGAGATTTTCCAGTACCACCTCCATCATTTTAGCCCTCCATGTTTCTTGGCCCCCATGTGGTTCTAAGTTCTCCCAATCGATTTCCTTATGGTTGAAGTCCCCCATGATCAGTAGCTTCGCCCTGCTCGCATGAGCCCTTCTGGCCAATTCGGCCAGTGTGTCAACCATCGCTCTATTACTCTCATCATACTCTTGCCTTGGTCTCCTGCTGTTCTGTGGTGGGTTATACATCACTGCAATTATCACCTTTGGACCTCCGGACTGAAGTGTTCCTATTATACAATCTCCTGCTTCTCCTCTGTCCCCTCTCTCCAGCTCATCAAAATCCCATCTGTTTTTGATCAACAGTGCCACTCCTGCACCCTTTCTGTTCCCTCTGTCTTTTCTCAGGATCTGGTATCCGGTTGGAAAGATGGCATTTGTTATCATCCCTGTGAGCTTACACACATTTATTCTTATTTGTATATATTATTGTAATTACTGACATTGTACCTGATGGTACTTCTGAGTCATTTTGTTTCAGTGAGGGCTATGATGTCTGGTGATGCCTCTTTGATTCTTTCATGCCACTCCTCCCACTTATTCGTTATTCCATCTGCGTTCGTGTACCATACATTCAGTTTCCTCCAACACTGTGTTTCGGGGGTCTGTGGGGGTGGGGCCCTGGCGGTGTGTGGGGATTCTACTGCATAGTGAGGGGTGGGGGATGTAAGTGTGGATTGTGGTCTGTGTTGGGATAGCGTGTTTGGTTTTGGGGTTCTGGGGATGGGTTTGTGTGTGCTCGCTCCTGTTGCTCTTCCCTGTTCTGGTTGGTTTCTGCTGATTCTGTCTCTCTCTCTTCCCAGCTCCTTTCGTTTTGCCTCCACTCCTCAGCTGCTGTCTTTCTGTTTTTGTTCTGTCCCGGTCTAGGAACACCCTTCTGTATGCTGACGATTCCTTCAGCCGTGGTTTCTCTTGCAGGACCCTGTTTCGCACTGTTTCTGTCTTGATGATCAGCTTGACTGGCCGTTTTCTCCCCTTCACATACCCCCCTATTCTCTGAAAATTTACTATCTCAGACATGTCCTCTTCGCCTATTTCTCTAATGACGTTCTCAATCTCCTGTCTTTCCTCCTGCCGTCTTTCATTGTGTCCTTAATTCGCTCTCCTGGAGCCTGTGAATAAACACTGACTTCTCCCTCTCCGCCTCCCATTTCCTTTCCCTCCATCTCTCCCCAATGTTTTCCTGTAGCTCTTGGCATCCTGGTCGTGCCTCTCTTACCACCACCCCTGCTCCCGGCTGCTCTCCCCCTTCATTCCTTGGCCCATCTTGGACTGATAGGGCCTTAGCGTACTTCATGTCTCCTTCCTTCCCATTGGGTTCCTTGTTCGATGAGGATGTGCCAACTTGATGCGATGTCCTCTCTGGTCCATACCCCTGTAGCTTGCTTCAGCCTATTTACCTCACATTCTAGGGCACTTATCCTGGCTACTGCAGCTTCGACTTGTGACTCACATTTCTTCTTCTCCTCCTCCAACCTCCCTTCCAATTTTGCCCAAAGCTCTGCCTCCATTTTTTTTTCCATTTTTGCAGAGACCTCACCTAGTTTACTCTCCCACTCTTGTTCCATCCTTTTGCATTGCTCCTCCATCCATTCCTCCCTACAAGAGCCATTCTCCTCTGTTCCCCTGGGCCTTCAAGTTCCCCTCTGAGACACCATCGTTAGCTGTAGTTGTGTGTGTGTTTGGGGAAGTGTAGGGTTTAAGGGGGGAGAGGTTTAAGAGGGAGAGTGATGGAAGTGTGGAGAAAGGGGCGAAGGGGGCTGTAGGTATAAGGGGTGGAAGGGAAGGAGGAAAAGAAAAGAGGGGGAATAGAGGGGAGGGAGGGAGAGGGAGAGAAAAAGGGGAGAGGAGGAGCAAAAGAGAGAAGGGAGAGGGGAGAGATGGAGAGAGATTATGGCAGTGTGGGAGTGGGTGGGTTGTAAGGGGAGAGAGGGGGCCAGGGAGAGTGATGGGAGGGTGGAGAAAGAGTGGGAAGGGGGCTAAGGGAGAAGGGGTGAAGGGAGGAAGGAAAAGAGTGGAAATGGAGGGACAGGGAGAGGAAGAGAAAAGGTAGAGGGGAAAAGCCAGAGAGGAGAGGGGGAGGGATTTGGAGAGAGAGAGAGAGAGGAGGGAGGGAGTTAGGGGAGAGGGAGAGGAGTTAGGGAGAGAGAGAGTTATGGGGAGAGGGAGAGGGAAAGTGTGGGGAAGGTGTGGGTGGGTGGGGTTAGTTGTAAGGGGAAGGGAAAGTGTGGGAAGGTGTGGTGGGTGGGGTTAGTTGTAAGGGGAGGGGAGGGAGGGGGAAAGAGAGTGATGGAGGGGTGGGGGGAAGGGTGGAAGGGAGGAAGGAAAATATATAAGAGGGTAGAGGGAAGATTTATTATTATTATTATTATAATCAAATAGAAGTGCTAAACCAGGTAGGGGGAAGATAAATGAGATAGGAGAGGGTGTAGGGTGGGTGTGGGTGTGTGTGGGATTGGAGATGCCAGTGAGGGGAGGATAGGGGAGGGGAGAGGAGGGGAAAGGGGAAGGGAAAGGGAGGGTAAGAGGGAGAGGGAGAGGGTAGAGGGAAGAGAGATGACAAGATAAGCGATGGTGTAGGGTGGGTGTGGGTGGGTGTGGGATTGGAGATGCCAGTGGGGGGAGAAAGGAGGGGTAGAGGAAGGGGGTGGGTGAGTTCTAACGGTCAACCGCTTGTGTTTATAACCTGTGTCCCGAGACTCTCCTCTCTTCAGTTCTTATGCTAATATAATTTTACTAATACTTATGCTAAGATACTAAGATACTATCACAAGTGTGTGTTAGTGTGTGTTAGTGTGTGTGGCGTGTGTGTGTGTGTGTGTGTGTGCATGTGTGTGTGTGTGTGTGTGTGTGTGTGTGTGTGTGTGTGTGTGTGCGTGTGTGCGTGTGTGTGCACGTGCGTGTGTGTGCACATGCGTGTGTGTGCATGTGTGTGCGTTTGTGCGTGCGTGTGTGTGCGTGCGTGTGTGTGCGTGTGTACGTGGGTATCGCGTTTCACGTGTGATTTTACTGTCACCTCCTTTACTCACCTACACCTCAGTAAATGCTATTCCATCTAGTAAATGATGTTTACTCTAATTCTGATAGCTCGGGGAGTGACCCACAGGTTCCAGCTTGCAGAGACTGGCACTGTTGACCCCATGCAACACACAACCAAAATGAGTATTACTTGCGGCTGGCAGTGAAGTACTCTGAAGACGATCTCGCTGCTCCCTGCAGAGATTGTCGTACTCTCTGTCTATGTTATTCTGATCACTTTGCTCCTGTGATCAGTTACACTGATCTCATGTATATGTATATATATATTCTCCAGGCACCCCTCAAGTGTTTGCATTTAACTGGTACTTCACTTCTTTCCTTATTTAAGACACAGACTGAGTATGGCAGTAACACTTCCTGTAGGCCTACTGCCAACGTTCAGTACGCTTATTTTGTTTCTATTTCCTTCATATTGCTTGTTATGTTATGGCACTTGTTATATGTTACCTCACAGATCACTCACTAACCAACATGACTTTCACTTGAATTTCTGACTTTGGGTTTACTTGTCCTTGCCGGTTGACTCTCAAGCTGTCTGCAGCAGTGCCTTGTAGGCCTCAAACCGGCTTTGGCACTTTCAATTTCCTAATAGTTGAGTCTTCCTCTCGCCTATTTCACTTTTTAAGACCTCATGTCACTTGATTGGTTGTTTACTGACACATACACTATCACTGTCTTCTGCTAAGAGCTAAAACACTCCCTAAAATCACTAAGATTCTGGGAGCCTTGTTCCCCTGCACTTTACCACGCGTGTGTGTGTGTGTGTGTGTAGACTCAGAACTGTGTGAGTGAGTAGAGGAAGGAGTGTGCATAGTATGGGAAGCCGAGGTAGGGACCTCAGAACCAAGAACATCAAAAGGATTCCAGATAGGGGTGACTGAAGATGAGGCGACCACGGAGGAAGCCGTGGAAGTTGGGACCAAAGAAGCAGGGCGACGTTTAGTAATGCGAGAATAGGAAATACGGGGAAGTCTCCCTTGAAGGTGTAGATGAGAGACGGCCATAGCATATGAGAAGCCTTCCGCCTCTTTGAGACAACGATTTCCCGCTCATTCAGGTAAACCTGACAACGGCGAGAATACGATGGATGTGACTCATGACAGTTAAGGCAAGAGGGAGGAAGAGCACAAGAAGAACTTTCATGGTCGTCGGCACAACAGACTGGGCATTCGGCCATGGACCTGCAATATTTCACTGGATGACCAAAACGCCAGCAGTTTCTACACTGCTGTGGTGTAGGTGTCACCTTTTGAACTTGTAAAGGTTGACCTGCAATGTAGACCGAAGGTGGGAGTTCACGGCAGTCAAACGTTAAACGAGCTATATTGAAAGGATAATGTCTTTGCTTATTGGCAGGGAGGACAAAAGTGTCAACCTTAAGGATAGGAAGTTCTTGGAGCTCAAGCTGCTACAAAATGTCTTCACCACATGTCTGGAAATTCCGTTGGACAATGGTGTGTGGTAAAATGACAGTACCACTACAAGAATTAAGAGAATGATGCTTGTCAATAGTGATAGGAATAGTATCTATTGTCATAAGGGAAAGATCGCGAGCTTGGCCAGCATTCTGGACGGTGATGATGCTAGTGCCGCTCTTGAGAGCGTGAAAAGAGATATCTTTGCCTACATGGCGTAGCAGAGCCTTACCAATACTATGGTCTGAAAGATAGGTATTAGGAGAAGTCTGTCACAGAGTAAAAAACTTTGTCCATTGAGTAGTGTGAAACAAAGTATCTAAGGGGAGTGCGCGACTTGCTAGTCGTTTCTGAGATGAACGAGAAGGAAGTGTCGAATCGTCATGTAAGGGTCTTGGTCGTTTGGGTGCGAGACCAGGGGTGGTCCAATGTGAGACGGGCGAGCGATTCGAAAATTGCCACACCGTCGAGGGAGAAGCCGGAATCAAGGTCAGATATGTCAAAAGGGCCGGTCAGAACCCCGGTACCTGTAGCAGGTGACGAACCGGCACCAGCAAGAGGTACAGGGGCATGAGAGTGTCCAAGAGTTGTCCGTTAACGAGGCAGGGTCAGTACTGTGTGCAGTATCAGGAAGGGGCCCGGGGGTAGTGGGTTCATGGATTGGGTCAGCCATGGTTAGGTTACTTCTTTCTTTTTATTTTTAAGAAAAAAGAAAATAAAATAAAAATAAAAAAGAATAAAAAAAAGGGGGAACGTGGAGGAATAGCTCCTAGGAGGAATGAAAGGGAGCGTAAATCCCCCTCCGCGCCCAAGAGGACCTCAACACCACAAGTAGTGCAGATGCTGCATGGAACCCGTGCCATACCCTACCCTTCATGCCAGTAAACCAGCAATCCGGGATAGCAACCTCACATCCACCGAGCCACCTCGGCGACAAAGAGAGGGCGGTCGGATATCCGCCACAAAGCATACCGCCTGCCACCACCCGAATCCGAAAGTTGGCCTCCAGAGATACGTCACTGTCGCCCGAATGATACCCAGGCCACCCCTGGTGACCTGAGAGGATCGGGCATCCCCAGGCGATCAGATTCCACGGCAACACACCACCGCCAGGACCTCAACGGAATGGGATGGACCATGATACCCTTCCTACCTAGGAACTAGAATGCCTGAGGAGAGAAGCTCCAGGGTAAAACTGGGAAGGAAATAAGGGAGGGATGAGGAGGAGGAGGAGGAGGAGGAAAGGAAAAGGATTATTATTATTATTATTATAATCAAATGAAGCGCTAAACCACAGGGGTTATACAGCGCTGCAGGTTATTGTAGGATGCAGGGAGAGTGGGTTGTAAGAGGGAGATGGACGATTAGTAGGGTATGGAGTGCAAGATGACGGTGGATAGTGCAGGGGTGGAGGGTAGCAAGAGATCGAGGTAGAAGGGACTGAGGGAGGTGCTAGAGTTATAATCTTCAGAGTTTGTGTAGTAAGTCAGTTTCTGTCAAAAAGTCAATGAGAGAGTCAGGATTAAAGGAGGGTCCATCTGTAAGAAGGGAAGGTATAGAGTGGGCAGTCCAACAGGATATGTCGAACAGACACTGGAACCTGACAATGCTCACAGAGAGGGGTAGGGAGCCTCTCCATGAGATACCCGTGAGTAAGACGAGTGTGACCGATGCGAAGACTGGAGAGTGTAGTCTCCCAACCTCGACATTGGTGACAAGAAGAAGGCCAGAAACCTATAACCGGTTTAATTGAATGAAGTTTGTTATTCAGCAGGTCAGACCAGCGTTGTTGCCAACGGGTGCGAAGGTGGGTAGCAATGACCGCAAAATAGTCCGTGAAAGGAACACCTCTATATGAAACTGGTAGGTCATGTACTGCTGACCGCCCAGCAGTGTCTGCCTGTTCATTGCCCTGTACGTCAACATGACCAGGGACCCAACAAAAGACAATATCTTTATGCTTGCTAAAGATACGGCGTAACAAAGGTGGATATGAAGAACTAGGGGTGAGGTGTATCAATTTTACGGATAGCCTGTAAAGCACTAAGGAGTCTGAAACGACCACAAATGGTGATACAGGCATAGATGCAATACGGATAAGTGCCACAAGAATGGCATACAATTCAGCCGTAAATATGCTAGCCGAGGGTAATAGATGCCTCGTACGACGCTGTCCGGAAACACTGCTGCGAATCCGACGCCGTCAGATGACTTTGAACCATCGGTGTATACTGCGATGGCATGGGAATGAGAACAGAAATGGTCTAGAAAGAAAGAGCGAGAAGCCGCCGTAGGCAGTTGGGCTTCGCGCAAGGTAGAGGAATAGAACAGACACGGACAGCAGGAACTTCACAAGGGGGTAGAGGAAAGGGTGAAGCCACATGAACATATAAAGGCGGAAGCTGAAGGGAAGACAAGAGTGAATGCAGATGAAGAGAAAAGGGACGAAGTAAACAGGGGCGATGAACAAATAACAAGCGTCTACTAACATCTGTGACAATCCTATACATGGAAGGATTGCGGAGGTCATGAGAGCGAACATAATAGCGAATGCAATGTGCATCACGACGATCGGACAAGGATGGAATGTTCGCTTCTACATAGAGGCTCTCAACCGGGAAGAACGAAAGCACCAAGGCATAAGCGTAATCCCTGGTGATGGATGGGATTAAGGCTGGAAAGAGTGGCAGGAGAGGCTGCCGAATATATCTGGTCACCATAATCGAGTTTCGATAGAATTAGGGCCGAATGTAGGCGAAGGAGAGTTCTACGATCAGCCCCCCATGAAAGATGTGCGAGGGTTTTAAGGAGGTTCAGCCGGCTATGACAAGTCGCCTTCAGAGAGGTAATGTGAGGTTTCCAGGACAATCTGCGGTCAAACAGGAGGCCGAGAAACCTGACTGTATCACGTTCTGGGATAGTATAGGTACAATGGATAATCAGATACCACTGAACGTCTAGTGAACGTAATTTGATGAGTTTTGCCACTAGAAAATTTAAACCCATGAGTGGTGGCCCAATCAGAAACCTGGTTGATGGCATGCTGGAGGGAAACTGCAATGAGGTGACAGTCAGCACCTGCACAAGCTATAGCAAAGTCATCCACATAGAGCGATGACCAAATATTGGATGGGAGAACAGATGCCAGATTATTTATAGCAAGCAGAAAGAGTGTTGTGCTCAGAACACATCCCTGGGGGACACCTTCAGCTTGGACAAATTCCGGGGAGAGTTCATTACTAACCCGGACCCGGAAATGTCTGTCAGTTAAGAAGGCCTTAAGAAAAAATGGTAGGTTGCCTCGGAGTCCTAAGGAGTGGGCCTGGGCCAAGATATTATATTTCCAAGTTGTGTCATAAGCCTTCTCAAGGTCGAAAAAGATAGCGAAAACCGAATGGTTATTCGCAAAGGCATTACGAATATACGTATCCAAGCGCAGCAAGTGGTCAATGGCAGAACGGCCCTTACGGAAGCCATATTGACTAGGGGAGAGACTATTGTGAGTCTCTAAATTCCACATCAAACGTCTATTAACTAGACGTTCCATCACCTTGCAAATTGCACTGGTAAGAGCGATGGGATGGTAGTGAGAGGAATCACGTCCCGTAGTACCTGGTTTTCGAAAAGGGAGAACAATAGCAGACTTCCCCAGCTGGGGATTAAAGAGTCGCAAGAGGACAGCAAGAGCAGACTGATGTAAATGCTGTAGCATACCAATATGTATGCCGTCTGGCCCAGCTGCCGATGATCTGCAAGCAGAGAGTGTTGCCTCCAGTTCTTGAAGGGTAAAAGGCACATTATAGGATTCTTCTCTAAGAGAAGAAAAATCTAAGGGCTTTAACTCGCTGGCAGACTTAGAAGAAAGGAACGAGGGGCATAGATGTAGCCCCTGAGAAATGAGGACGAGATGATTACCAATTTCAGTGGCAACGGCAAGAGGGTGTGCTATATCGACACCAGCAACCTGAAGAACAGGAGCCGGGTCGGGGGAGAATTTACCACTCAATTTCCGCACTTTCTTCCAGACTGCACTCATTGAGGAAGCCGAAGTGACAGTAGAAACGTAATCTCGCCAGCAAGTGCGTTTAGCATCAAGTATGACACGGCGAGCAATAGCTCTCTTCTGCTTGAAATCAAGGAGTCTCTCTGTGGTTCTGTTATACCGATACCTGCCCCATGCAGCGCGTTTCAAACGCACTGCCCGAGCACATGTAGGAGACCACCAAGGCACGCATTTCTGAGGATGCTTGCCTGAGGTTTGGGGAATAGAATGTGAAGCCGCTGTGAAGATGGAGGATGAAAAGAGATGTAAAACCTCATCAATGGAGGACGAGGTAGGAACCTCATGAAAGGCAGTAAGATGTGCGTAAAGGTCCCATTTCGCCTGGTCAAATTGCCAGCGTGGGCAATGAGGAGGTGGAGAAAACAGAGGGGACTTTAGGATAATTGGGAAATGATCGCTGTCATGTAAGTCTGGGAGGACAGACCAGGTGAAGTCAAGGACAGTTGAGGAAGAGCAGATGGAGAGATCAATGCAAGCGAAAGAATGAGTTCGAGGATCAAAATGGGTGGGAGTACCCGTATTTAAAACATGGAGGGGGAGAGAAGCAAGAAATGCCTCCAACTGAATGCCACGGGAGTCACAGTGCGACCCCTCGAAAGAAAATGGCGTGCGTTAAAATCGCCAAGTAACAGAAGGGGTGGCGGCAAGGAAAAAAAGCAGAAAATCAACATCTGGGATAGACAATGTCCGAGAGGGGGAGAGATATAAAGAACAGTGTGTATACCACTTATTCAAGTGGATACGGGCTGCGGTGTAGAGAAGAATGAACATAGAGCTGACGGTATGGAATACTAGTGCGTATAAAAGAGCACTTTCGTTAAAGGTTCCATCGGAAAAAGAATCCGATAAATATAACAAATCATAGCCCGAAAAGGGACAGATAACAGTGAATTGTAATTTGGGTTCTTGCAAACAGACCCCAACAGGGGAAAACTGGGAGAGCAACACCTGAAGCTTACCCCGGTTACCCCTGAGGCCTAGGATATTCCACTGCAAATAAGCCATGATGTATGAAGAGAAAGATACAAGTCGAAGTTAGAGGTATCTATGGACTAGGGTTAGAAAAGTCCATGTGTGGAGGCAGCGGAAGACCTGTAATCAGAGGAGTGGGACGCTGTGAAGGAAGGAGGGGTGTAAACAGAAGAGAGAGGAGGAGGAATCGCAGGTGGAGTGGTGTCCATCAACGTTCGAGTCTCTGAAATATATTCTGCAATAGCATCCAGCCTTTAGGCAGACAAAGATGCAGAATGTGGGACCACATTAGAGATGGCAGAAGGAGGGTGAGCAGCAATCGGGGAGACTATAGACTGTACTAAAGTAGAGGGCGAGGAGATGGAAGAGGAAACTGTAGAACGGGCTTGGGAGGGGCAGGAGTGGAAGGGACATGGGAGGGGGGGGCAGTCAAGGAAGAAACTTGGGAGGGGACAGGGGATGAAGATATTGTACGAGGAGGAGGATGAACCTCCACACATGTTACAGAACTAGTCAGAGGTGAAGAACCCGGCAATGGGGATTTTTTGCCGAACTTATGAGAAGAGGGGTGGTGAGAATTATGTGTTAGATGAGGGCGTGAAGACAGAACTGTGTGAGTGAGTAGAGGAAGGGGTGAGGACAGTATGGGATGCCGAGGTAAGGACCTCGGAGCCAAGAACAGCAAAAGAATTCGAGACGGGTGACTGAGGATGGGGCAACCACAGAGGAAGCCATGGAAGTTGTGACCCCAGAAGTGGGGGGACGTTTAGCAATGCGAGAATAGGAAATACTGGGAAGTCTCCCTTGAAGGCGTATTATTATTATAATCAAATAGAAGCGCTAAACCACAGGGGTTATACAGCTCTTGAAGGTGTAGATGAGAGACAGCCATAGCATATGAGAAGCCTTCCACCTCTGAGAACGGATTTCCCGCTCATTTAGGTTAACCTGACAATGGCGAGTACAATGGATGCGCCTCATGACAGTTAAGGCAAGAGGGAGGTAGATTACAAGAAGGACTGGCATGGTCGTCGGCACCACAGACTGGGCATTCGGCCATGGACCTACAATATTTCGCTGGATGACCAAAACGCCAGCAGTTTCTACACTGTTGTGGTGTAGGGGGTCACCTTTCAAACTTTTAACCAGTGACCTGCAATGTAGACCGAGGGTGGAAGTCCACTGCAGTCAAATGTTAAACGAGCTATATTGCAAGGATAACGTCTTCGCTTACGGGCAGGGAGGACAAAAGTGTCAACTTTGAGCATAGGGAGGTCTTGGAGCTCAAGCTGCTCCAGAATGTCATCACCACATGTCTGGAAATTCCGTTGGACAATGGTGTTGGGTAAAATGACAGTACCACTACAAGAATTGAGAGAATGATGTTTGTCAATAGTGATAGGAATAGTATCTATGGTCGTAAGGAGAGAAAGATTGTGAGCTTGGCCAGCATTCTGGACGGTTATGATGCGAGTGCCACTCCTGCCGCTCGGAAAGATAGGTATTGTAGTTGGAGAAGTCGGTCTTAGAGTAAAAAACTTTGTCCATTGTGTAGTGCGAAACAAAGTGTTTAAGGGTAGTGCGTGACGAGCTGGTTGTTTCTGAGATGAATGAGAATGAAGTGTCGAATCGTCATGTAAAGGTCTTGGTCGTTTGGAAGTGGGACCAGAGGTGGTCCAACGTGGGACGGGCGAGCAATCCGAAAATTGCAGCACCGTAGAGGGAGAAGCCGGAATCAAGGTCAGAGAAGAGCAAACGTCAGACGTGTCAAAAGAGCTGGTAACTGAAGCAGGGGACGAACCGGCATCAGCAAGAGGTACAGAGGTATTGGAGGTGTCTGATGAGTTGTCCATTAACGAGGTAGGGTCAGAACTGGGTGTGGTATCAGGAAGGGGCCCGGGGGTAGTAGGTTCACGGATTGGGTCGTCCATGGTTAGGTTACTTCTTTCTTTTTGTTTTTAATAAAAAAAAAAGAAAATAAAGAGAATAAAAAAGAATAAAAAAAAGGGGGGAACATGGAGGAATAGCTCCTAGGAGGAATGAAAGGGGCAAAAATCCTCCTCCGCACTCAAAAGGACCTCAACACCGCAAGTAGTGCAGATACTGCATGGAGCCAGTAAACCAGCAATCTGGGATAGCAACCTCACATCCACCGAGCCACCTTGGCGGACAAGAGAGAGGGCGGTCGGATACCTGCCACAAAGCATACCTCCTTCGGCCACCACCTCCGGAATCCGAAAGGTGGCCTCCAGAGATACACCCATCGCCCGAAAGATACCCAAAGCCACCCCCCGGGAGACTGGAGAGGGATCGGGACATCCCCAGGCAATCCAGATTCCACAGCAAACTACACCACTGCCAAGAACCTTAACGGAATGGGATGAACCACGGTACCCTTCCCCCTACCTAGGAACTAGAATGCCTGTGGAGAGAAGCTCACAGGGTAAAAATGGGAAGAGAATAAGGGAGGGAGGAGGAGGAAAGGGAAAAGGGAGGATGGGGAAGATGGGAAAGGGGAGGGAGGATTGGGGGGTAATTAGGTTACGTCTGAGGAAGAAGACCAAGAGGTCCAACTCCTCAGACCGATAGCCTCTTTACCACGACAAGGAACCCCCCTTAAAGAGGATGTGATGTATAGTAGACCGTCATTTAACACGATAGTTACGTTCCTGAAAACGCCGTGTTAGGTAAAATCGTGTTAGCTGAAGTGAAGAACTTATGGGAAAAATATGGTTACATTCCTGGGAACCCCCAAAAAGCCAAAACATTTTTTTAGAATAACAGATCTTACAAAAATAAAAGTGAATATGTAATTGTAGTTCATTATTGTGATGTATTATGTTGTTTTTACTGCTTAAGACTACAAATGTAACAGAAATAATAGTATTTCTTACCTTAAATTGTGGGTGCTGGTGTTTGTGGATGATTGTGAAGAGAGTGGAGAGTTATGCTGTGGCCCTACTGGGCTGAGGTGGATGGTAGAGGTTCTGGAACTGAAGTCGATGGTTGTACTAAGTCACTCAGTCAAGTCATTCAGTAAGTCACTCAGTCAAGTCATTCAGTAAGCCACTCAGTCAAGTCATTCAGTAAGTCACTCAGTCAAGTCATTCAGTAAGTCCTTCAGTAAGTCCTTCAGTAAGTCATTCAGTAAGTCATTCAGTAAGTCCTTTAGTAAGTCACTCAATAAGTCAGTCAAGCCATTCAGTAAGTCAGTCAAGCCATTCAGTAAGTCAGTCAAGCCATTCAGTAAGTCAGTCAAGCCATTCAGTAAGTCAGTCAAGCCATTCGGTAAGTCAGTCAAGCCATTCGGTAAGTCAGTCAAGCCATTCGGTAAGTCAGTCAAGCCATTCGGTAAGTCAGTCAAGCCATTCGGTAAGTCAGTCAAGCCATTCGGTAAGTCAGTCAAGCCATTCGGTAAGTCAGTCAAGCCATTCGGTAAGTCAGTCAAGCCATTCGGTAAGTCAGTCAAGCCATTCGGTAAGTCAGTCAAGCCATTCGGTAAGTCAGTCAAGCCATTCGGTAAGTCAGTCAAGCCATTCGGTAAGTCAGTCAAGCCATTCGGTAAGTCAGTCAAGCCATTCGGTAAGTCAGTCAAGCCATTTGGTAAGTCAGTCAAGCCATTCGGTAAGTCAGTCAAGCCATTCAGTAAGTCTCGATTTTCTTCGTAATTCCTAGACTTGAATGCTTAAACCTTTTCTTGTCGCTTGCAGGAATACTTGTATGTTTACTGGGTGCCATGATTGCTTGGCAGATTTATCAGAATGCAATGAAAATAAGAAAATGTATGTAAATAAACAACGAGCTTCCCGAGTATTGTCGGCCTACACGCATATAAACGAAACTGAAGGCTGGGAGGGTGGTGTGGGAGGGTGGTGTGGGTGGGTGCGGGTGGCTGAGGTTGGCGGGGGATAGTAGTAGGACTCCCCCACTGACTCAATGGTGTAACCCACCAGGCGACTGTGCGCTCAAAATTTTTTCCCCTCCCGCAAACCGTGTAAAGTTAATTTTACATAATGTTAAATAAAAATGTGCCACAATTCTTCAATCGTGCAATACCCAAATCGTGCCACATAAACTTGTGCTAAATGACGGTCTACTGTAATAAAAAAAAAAAAAAAAAAATTAATCCCGGTAAAGGGTTAATGAGTATGGTGAAAATAAAGTGGACAACCAGTGGCACTGCAGTAAAAAAGTCATCAGTGGAAGTTAGAACATTAATATTACTTAACCCACTCTAGGTTACCTTTTTATAATAATTTTGGAATACTCAAAAACAATTATGATCATTGTTACACAATCTTGTATAATATTTTATTTACAGATATATATATACCATATATACACAAGAGATACAATAGTGTAATAAATTTGTCAAAAGTCATCTACTTGGTAGTCTCTTCACTCAGTAGATATTCGAAGTACCTTGCACTGTACAGCTATGTGCAGGGGTAGCATCACAAAGTATTTACACAGGGATTAACTAGGGAACAATAACATCCCCATTAACTTGACAAATTACAGGATTGGTCAACTCCAATATGACTTAATATCAAAGTAATAATGGCACATTCTTTTGCTAGGATATGTTTTGAGAGCTGGTAAAGCAGGTACATGGGCATACAAGTGTCCTGCAAAATGAAAACAAAATTTTGTGCCAATGTTGTATTCCACAAATGCCATCTGCAGTCAAGGCAAAATATGAAGAGGATTTGTTTTAACTGACATTACCAACATTATCTTACAACTAGATTAGGTCAGAGACTTAACAAAACTTCATAAATGACACAAATATTTACATCATATAATTAACTGTTTACACACAAATTATTCATATGTTCTAAAGAAGCTAACTTCAAAGTGCATTTATTGCAGCCTACATTATAAATGTTAGCAGTGCTACAAACCAAAATGCATAAGGTGCTTATCACACTGTATTAAGATTTTTCCTTTTTGTTTTTTCTGGAATAGAACACCAATATAAAAGATAGTTATAATTTACTATAGTTTATAGATTCTGTGCAGCTACAGTATTCTCTTTTTCACATTCACGTTATGTTGGTATAAAGGAATAATGGGTGGCTAAATTTTTAGCCCAGATAACTGATAATGGTACTTTAGACAACACAAGACCTTCTAAAACACTAATCTGAATAGCACATCCACTATAAATGAAAATCAATAAGTAGATTTTGTACATACCATAAGTAAATGTGTAAGCTTCAAACTTCTGTTACAATGCTTTCATAAAAAAAATATCAAAATTTTTCAAATGGGGTTTGCATTTTTATGTATACAGAAAATACTTTCTTATTTTCATTAAGTTCTGTTCTGGGATGTTTCATGGTAAAGCAAATTTTGAATAACAGACATAGTAAATTTCTGTTATCCAGAAAAGCCACAATTAGAAATTTAATTTTTTTTTTTACACAATTTCATGAGAAAACTTATAAATCAGTATTAAAGAAAATCAATAATAAAACTTTTAAAGTACAATTCAAAATTTTTAGTCAAATTTCAGAGAAATTAGCAATGATCCTTAACTCTTTCAGTGTCGTGACCCCTGCTTGCAAACTTGCTCTCAGGGTTGAAGAATTAAAAAAAAAAAAAAATGACAGATAATCTTTTTCTACACGACTTTATGTAAACCTTATATTACGCGATTCGCTGGAGGGGAAAAATTTTGAGCGTGCGGTCGCCTGCGGTAGGTTAAACCATTGAGTCAGTGGGGGTTCTACTGAGGGTGGCTATGAGCCACATCAAGTGTTTAATGCTGACGAGACAAGTGTTTTCTGGAAGAAAATGCCAACATGAACTTATATCAGTCAGCAAGAGAAAAGTGCACCAGGCTTCAAGACAGCAAAGGATCGCTTCACCTTGCTCCTTTGCGGTAATGAATCAGGTGATTTCAAGTGTAAGCCCATGGTTATTTACCGCTCTAAGAATCCTCATGCTTTGAGGAAAAGAGAATTTGTTTTTCCTTCCCACAAACTGTAAGTAAGTTTATTCAGGTATACAGAGATACAGTTACATAGATTATCATACATAGCAGCATATGTGTAGAGAACCTAGGATAACCCAAAGTCACTCTGACTTTTTGGGTTATCCTAGGTTCTCTACCACATCTACTATGTATGATAACCAATGTAACTGTATCTGTGTATACCTGAATAACTTTACAGGAAGAAAAAACAAATAACCATTCCCTCAAGCGGCCGGCGCTAATGTTGTGGAACAGCGGGAAGACCACCGGCCTTCCCATGCTACATCCCTACAACACCCCACCATCCAACCATTGTATTTCATACGCGCCAAAAAAGTCCTCTGCTACAAGCCAGCTGTGTTTGTGAAGAATAGGAGAGAGTGAATTGTGTTTTGATCATTAAATTACTATATCTTGTATCGCCAAGTAATCATGTCACCCAGTAGGCATACCAGTGTTGCTCAAAGTGGCAAGAAAAGAGTATAAGCATTTATTAAGTCTTAGAATTAACAAAGAAAACAAAGATATTAGACAAGACATAACCTGTGGCCGTAATGAAGTGTTACTTTGTACACATAAAAGATGTAAACATAAGTTTGTGTGACTAACACTGACTGACTGGACTGACTTACTGAATGACTTGACTGACTGACTTACTGAATGACTTGACTGACTGACTTACTGAGAACTTGACTGACTGACTGACTGACTTACTGAAGCTTGACTGACTGACTTACGACTGACTGACGGCCAAACTGCGACTGAACGGCTGACTGACTTACTGGGCCAACGGCTGCTTACTGGGGGCGGCTGACACTGAGGCCAACGGCGTGACTTACTGGGCCAAGCGGCTGACTTACTGGGCCAAGCTTGGCTGACTTACTGGGCAAGCGCTGGCTTACTGAATGACTTGACGACTTACTGAATGACTTGACTGACTTACTGAATGCTTGACTGACTTACTGAATGACTTGACTGACTTACTGGAATGCGGCTGACTTACTGAATGGCTTGACTGACTTACTGAATGACTTGAGCTGACTTACTGAATGCAACGCTGACTTACTGAATGACTGCGCTTACTGAATGACTGACGACTGTACTGGGCCAACGGCTGACTTACTGAATGACTTCGACACTGAATGCTTGGACTTACTGGAACGGCTGACTTACTGAGCGTTGACGACTGATGACTTACTGAGCACTATGACTTGACTGACTTACTGAACTTGACTGACGACTTACTGGATGACTTGACTGACTGACTGCTACTGACGACTTACTGAATGACTTGACTATAATGCTTGACTGACTTACAATGACTTATTAAGTTAGAGACACTCGGTACAACCATCGACTTCAGTTCCAGAACCTCTACTATCCACCTCAGCCCAGTAGGGCCACAGCATAATTCTCCCTCTCTTCACAATCATCCACAAACACCCACAATTTAAGGTAAATACTATTATTTCTGTTACATTTGTAGTCTTAAGCAGTAAAAACAATATAATACATCACGATAATGAACTACATATTCACTTTTATTTTTCTAAGATCTGTTGGTCTAAAAAAACTTGTTTGGCTTTTTGGGGACTTCAGGAACGTAACCCTATTTTTCCCATAAGTTCTTTTAATTATCTAACACGATTTTAGCTACCCGTCGTTTTCCAGGAACGTAACTATCGTGCTAAATGAGGGTCTACTGTACAAAATTTGATGGAAAACTACGTAATTACGCTCTCGCAAAGTTAGTGGTCTCAGCGATATTTACGCATCAGCGATTTCGCCCACTGAGCCCTATTTTGAGCCAATTCCATTGCTCCAGTCAAGCCAACTCTTAGCTATTTCGCTGTACTTCTTTTATTCTATCGACTGAGTACAAGAAACTGCCCATTACCTATTTCAACTTCATAAAGTGATCAGAAATTGGTAACATAGCCAATTTCACACAAAATTCAAGGCCAATTTCAAAATAGGGTCTAGAATAAACAATGCAGACATTCCTGGCACTAAAATAACATTTTCTCTGTTCATTAGTCATGTCTCAGGCAACTCTTATTACGTTGCTTTCCATTTTGAATTTTGTTAAAAATAGAAGATTCAATGTTATGCATTATTGTAATAATTTTATAAATAATATCAGTGCATTGATGAATGCATATTAGACTCATCAACTGACTTGACATGTATTGGATGCGTGATGTGATTTGTTTATTCTTGAAAAATCAGCAAAAATCGAACATTTCTGCTACTTTGAACTCAATTTCAAGCCACTTTCAGTCCGAAACCACTCAAAGTCATGTGTATTTGCAATATATATTCCATCTATCAAATGTGATGAAGAAAATAGGAAGACAACCATAAAAACCAAAATGAAAATATGATAAATGGTTTTGAAAACTGACAAGTTGAAGATTAAGACATGCAACATATGTGAAGCTTTATTAAGGAAATGTTTCTGCACACACTGGCTTCATCAGTCCAATACAAAGCAGAGAGGAGTAAGGAGAGAGTAGTTTGAGGTAATCAGTCCCTCAGCCTGGAATCGATGGACTGAACACATCGATTCCAGGCTGAGGACTGTTATCTCAAACTCCTCTCTTACACCTTTCTGCTTGTATTGGACTGATGAACCACTGTACGGAAACATTTCCTCAATAAAGATTCCCATATGTTGCATAAATGTCTTAATCTTCAATACGAAAATACACCACAAAGTTGGTGTTTTAAACACCTACAGACCCATTCTCTCATATTTAGGACCAAGTTTACTGCTCAGTTTATCTGAGTGAGCTGAGCTCACGTATCACACTTGGGACTAACACTGGCTTCAAAGATGTGATATAATGGGACCAACACCGAAAGAGTTAATATTAATATATTTTCAAATTAACAGCACCATAAGTAAAATTACCAATTCAAATTTTCTCTAATGAAATATTTAAATTACAAATTTCATTCCAATTTAATAATATTACATTGTTGAATTCTGTAGAATTTATAAGCTTTATTATTACTGCAATCAGAACTAAGTGCTCAACCCATGCATCAACAAAGGTTTAGTATTTCTGTTAACCCTTTGAGGTTCGTCCCATAGATCTACAGCTTTGAAGCCAGGGTCCAAACCGTAGACCTCGCCATGAGCTCAGCTCACTCAGATAACCTGTGAGCGGTAAATTTGGGCCTAGATATTAGAGAACACATCTATGTGGTAAGTGTGCACCACATCCACATAAAACAAATTCTGCAGCACGCAGTACAGGAAAAACTGCGAACGTAATTTTGAATTAAAACAGCGACTTTGTGGTGTTTTTCATATATTTTACAGTTTTATTCACATTTCCTGGTCTCATTTGCTAGAATGGACGATATATTACAGAAATAGAGATGATTTTGATTGGTTTTAGTACTGAAAATGGCTTGAAACTGAGCTTTAAGTAGCAGAAATGTTAAATTTTTGCCGATGTTTAGAGTAAACAAATGTCGTCACGAGGCTAATACGTGTCAGCCGGTGGGTCTATGTTCACGAATGTGCTTATATTATTTATACAATTATTACAACACTGCATATTATGGGGCTATAGGACCCAACATGTATTGATGTATTTAAGTAACAATTATTCATGAATACCTAATTATATTGAATTAATCAGAATTACTGCTTAAATGTCAGAAAAGCAGGCCACCCTTAACCCTTTGACTGTTTCGTCGTATATATACGTCTTACGAGTCACTGTTTCGGACGTATCTATACGCCTAAATTAGCTTCAAATGAAGCGGGAGAAAGCTGGTAGGCCTACATGTGAGAGAATGGGTCTGCGTGGTGGGTGTGCGCAGTATGAAAAAAATCGGGGACCCAGTGGTGCATTGTGGGAGTGCCATGTTTGTAGTCATTGTTCACCATGCCTCGCGGTAAGAAGTACCTCACTCCCGCGATGGAGGCCTTCTCTTCCCAAGTGATAGTTCAAACAGCGATGGAAGTGCCAGTGAAAGTGAATTCCATGGTTTTCAGGAGGGTATTACCGAAAGCAGTGCCCAGGATAACATAATTAGTGATGAAAACCCAGATGACCCACAGCCTTCCACATCTGGTGCTGGGCCGTCTCATTCACGTTCACCTGTACCAGGACGAAAGAGGAAACTATTTCACCGTGTACAGGACTCTGATGTGAACAGTGCAAGTGATGATGACAGTGATTTCAAAGTTCTTGAAAGCAGTTCTAGTGGCGACAGTGAGGAGAGTATTCTCCAGTGAAGCGGCAGTATGTACAACGCTACATGCGTTCTGGTAGTGTGCCATATACTATTCCAAGGAAAAGGAGTAAATCTCGGAGTACATCTCTTGGCCCTACACACGAATTGATAGTGAAGATGATGATATATTGTGACAATGGGGATGCGTAATGTCGTGGGGTAGCAGGTGGTAGTGGTGGTTGTGTTGGTGGTGGCACGAGTCATGTGGTACCAGGAGCGGGCCACGCTGCTAACTCGGCACACCCACAACCACCCCCACACTCCCACAACCTGCACAACCACAACCTGTACAACCACAACCTCCTCAACCACAACCACCTGTCAAAATCCAGTACCCACAGCAGCCGCATCTGGGATTGGCAGCAAGGAGACAATTTTGTTCCCAATCCCCATGACTTTGATGAAGCACAAAGTGGAATACGGCCATCGTGTACACTTTGGAACAATGCTACTGAACTAGAATGCTTTCAGTTATTCTTGATGAACCCCTGATGGACATTATTGTCAGGGAAAGCAACACATACTATGAGTACACCATGGCAAACACAATACTTTCACCAAGGTCACAGCTACACCAGTGGAAGGACACAACTGTGGCAGAGATGTACTTGTTCTTTGCCACAAATGCTTATGCCACATGTGTATAAGCACACTGTCAACACATACTGGTCGACAGAACGCCTGATTTCAACCCCAGGTTTTAGTGATATTATACCAGTGAATCGTTTTTGATACTGTTACGTATGCTACACTTCTCAGAAAAAACCAGGCCTGACAGAAACGACAGGTTATATAAGATCAGGAATGTGTTTATGTACATGAAACAAAAGTGCTGTATGTATTTTTATCCCTTCAGGAAGCTTGTTATTGATGAGTCCTTGTTTTTGTTCGAAGGCAGACTGTCGTTCAAGCAGTATATACCAAGCAAGAAAACGCTTTGGTAAAAAGTTATTTGTACTGTGTGATTGCAAAAGTGGTCGGGTTTTTGGGATATAATTGTTACACTGGCAGTAATACATTGCAAGATACCAGGAAGTTATTGGGTATCTCTGGTGATGTGGTTAAAACAATGATGGAACCATATCTTGGAAGGGCATATATTATATACTGATAACTGGTACACAAGCCCTTTCTCAGTGATTTCTTGCGAGTGAACATGACAGACGTGTGTGGCACAGTGCGTGCAAATCGTAAACATATGCCTAGGTTCGACACTGGCACTCGTAGAGTGAAGTGCAGGTGTTTGCTGCCAATGACATCATGGCATTTCGGTGGCAAGACAAACGTGATGTCACATTGTTGACATCAGTTCACGGACATGAAATGGTAGACACTGGCAAGCAGAATAGAGACCAACGAACCTGCAGCTGTGATGGACTACAACCTCAATATGCGCTTAGTGGACAAATGTGACATGCAGATTGGATTTGCTGATTGTGTCCCAAAGTTATAAGTGGTACATAAAACTCTTTCCATCTTCTTGACATTTCCATGCTGAATGCTTATAACATATACAAGTTGAAGACCAATAACAAACCCAAATATGGTTAATTTTGTTTGTCAGTCATCAGACAAATAATATTCAAGTACCAAGGAACAACACCTGCAATAGACCAGCGCCCACGAAATTATCAACACATGCCCTCTCGTATGAAGCCTGGTGATCACTACCAATACTACTGCCTCCTACTACTCTCAAGAAAAATGCTCAGAAGAGGTGTTTTGTCTGTAAACATACCACAAAACGCCCACAAAAATGCAGACACTCTTTTTATGTGTGAGGGTTTAAAGTACCACTGTGCATATACCCATGTTTCAAAGAATTCCACAAGCTGCAGGAGTTCTAGGAAAGTGTTCAGTGAGTGTACATTTGTATATATATTATAGAACAATAGTAATGAACATTTTTTATTGTTTGTTTGTGTAAACAAGTTTTGTAAACAATATAAAGATACTAATGTTTATGCTAGTATTGTTTGCATACAATGAGTGTATATATAAGCATTGACCTTACCTTGGTCTAACAGGCCACATAAGTTACGTAAAAAAAAAAATAGTGAAAAAAAACAAGAAATCTACAAATGGAAGTAAACAAAAGTTTACTGAGTGAGCGGCATTCGCTGCTGTTGCCATCGCGCTCATTTTCTGCCAAGTTTACACCTCCATATCTCGGTAAGTATTGATGGCAAAAATCTGTTTTTAGGATAAAAACAATCAGAAAGTAATCTTAACATTTTGATAAAATAATTTTTTTTTTTTTTTTAAAATTTTAACAACAGGGAGAGCACTAGGATTGGGGCTTCACAGTGAAAGGGAAGACTTAAAAAGAAGCTGAATCAACCTGATTTTCTCAATATAAATAGGTTATAGAACACACATTTAAATAATAGTTTATAAAATTGTATTTTTGTATATACACACATTTAAATTAGTTTATAAAGTTGGATTTCTTTGTGTAAAAGTATAAGAGAGTATGGAAAAAAAAATTATTTGGGGACATGTAGAGTGTTGCAAAGTGACAGTCTTTTGTTTTTCATTGTTTTGTTTTGGAGGGGAGGAGCTTTGAGGCTCCCTCCCGCCTCCTCCCCACCCCCAAGATGGTCCAGGAAGCTAGTTCTAGTGGCTTTTCTTGTCTTATATTTGTTTTCTGGGCAGAATGTTGTGCCAAGAGGAAGAGATTTTTAAATTGATGTACCATCATATTTGATTTAAGTGTGTCAAAACTGAGGGTTAAAGAAATGTTAAGGAAAAGAGTTAAATGGGGCAGTTGGACCATGCCATGTGGTTTTTGGGGATGCTGAACATGTGACTGCTATGGGTCATGTTATGAATAAGATCTGAATATTGTATATATATAAATACTCTGAAACATTTTTTTTTTTTATAATGGTGGTTTAAATAACCCAGTTAGAGGATTGGGAAGGTTTTCAGATGCGCAGAGAATCATGAATGTAAGTATCACCCAGACTATAAGACCTTACTGTTATTCTACCCCCACACTAGTACATGTAGGAGAACCTTGATGATAAAGTGAGGGAAAAATAACGTAACACTGCATAACAGTAAATCTTCTATTTTTGGTGTGAATAAAAATTCATTATGTGAATAAAAAAACAAAATGGAATTCATTTGTAAAGCCTGAAAACATAACTAATGAACAAGGGAAAAAGTTAGTTTAGTGCCGGAATGCCTGCAGTGTTTATTCTGGATCCTATTTTGAAATTGGAATATTTTGAACTTTGTGTTAAATTGCAAAATTTCAATTTCAATCACTTTAAGAGTTTAAACAGTTGATTGGGTGATTTTTGTGCTCAGTCATAAAATAGAAGTAATACACAAAAAAGCTAAGAATTTGGTTGATAATAATGTAATTGGCCATACTATTCACTTACATCCCACCTCACATATGCCATTTTGTTGGGGATCAACAAATTACCCCCCTAAAGCTAATAACCCAACAAAAAAGGAATCCCAAAGCTGGCAACACCCCCCCCCCCCACTCTTCAAAAAACCTAAACCTACCACTGTTCAGAACATCCACACTTTCTACTCTGAACACATTTATAGAACCATAAATACCAACTTTAACCCTGAACTAAAACTTTCTTGACAGTTGTGACAGGACCCATAGACATAACACCAGACACAAGCATCTCTTTGACATTCCCCGTGTCCGACTAAATCTATACAAAAATTCAATGCACATAAAAGGGCCTAAAATCTGGAACCTGCCTGAAAAACTCTAGAACTGCAGACACAACCCCCATTTTCAAAAGCACCGTTAAAAAACATCTCGCTTCCCGGTAGCTAACTACATGAAAATTACTTATCTTGCACATATCCACAATAAAATTACACTTATTGATATCTGTGTTTCCCCCTTAATTTGCACATGACTGTAACCAAGTTTCTAATACAACTATTGCTTCATAATTCTTAAGCTAATCATAAGTTTGCCTAAGACACTCCAATATAGAAACTGTATCATGCCAACACGTCACCATTTCCATTAGCATATAAACTACTTGTTAAATTCTTTAATTTTTATACTACCCCAATTTTGTAAACCCAGTTAATCACTCCAATTACCTAACCTTAATACCAGTATAATCATTGTATAGAATAAGAGTGCCTGATTTATTCCAATATTGAGTGTTAATATAAACTGTGTAACATGCCAAGACAAAACCATTCTTATTACTAATTTTCTTACAATCTAAACCTAAACATTCTAAACCACCTTACTATGGTAAATATATTTGATTATTTGAAATTTATATCATTTGTATTCTATAATACAATCAGTTATCCTTAACTACCTCACTATTGTAAATCTCTTTAATCATTTAAAATTTATATTCATATGTAATTTGTAAATTAGATTAAAACCTAGTATTAAATCAAAAGGTTTAGCATGTCTGGCATGCTAGGCATTAACCCATCTTGTAATTATAGCTCTTAGTCCTTAAAATGTAAAACAAAATTGTAATTTTTACAGAAAAATAAATCAATTTGAATTTGAAAATGGGAGTCAAAGTCGGCAAAATTGCTGATGCGTATATATTGTTGATGCATCAAAATTGCTAGCATAATTTCATCAATTTTCTGCATCAGCGATATTTACACATCGGCGATTTTGCCCACTTTGACCCCTATTTTAAGCCAATTACATTATTACAGTTGACAAAACTTTAGCTATTTTGCTAGTAATACTTATTTTATCGATTGAGCACAAGAAACTGCCCAATTAACTATTTCAACTACCTAATAAAGTGATCAGAAATTAGTAATTTGGCCAATTTCCCCACAAAGTTCAAAATATTCCAATTTGAAAATAGGGTCCAGAATAAACAATGCGGTATTCCTGACACTAAACTAACATTTCCCTGTTTATTAGTTACATTTTCATCTAAAAAGAATTCCATTTTTATTTTTTTTTCACAATGAATTTTTATTCAAACCAAAAATGGAAGATTTACTGTTATGCAATATTGTAATAATTGTACAAATAATTCCACCCTTTGTGAACGTTAAATAAAAAAATAGATTAATAAATAAATTTATTTACCTTTATTGAAGAGAGTTGAGGCATCTGGAAGATAGGAGGATGACACGGGAGGGGTTAGTGTTTGGAAGGGAATCCCCACTTCTGCATGAATGCTACACTCCCCGCATGAATGTTACCACTGGGGTGCCACTAGGAAGCTTTCTTTTTGGGCCCATGGGACTTATTTCACAGTGACAATCACTTAACCAACAATAAACACAACAAAAGTATTGTGAATGTTTGAAAAAAGCGCACTGGGTAATGTTTCCCCAAGTGTAAACAACGTTGACTGGCATCCACCTCACCGTGCAAGCGGAGGCAGGCGGACAGGTCTGGTAGGTTCGCTCACGAGTAAATGTTCGCTATGTGAGAAAATATTTTGCGAAAAGCGTTCGTTACGATTTGTTCGCAAGGAGCATTTATTAGGCAGGGGTCCACTGTACCTGCACACCAGCAGTGTGTAAGTATATTTAGGTACAGGTATACAGGGACCCCCGGCGAACCTATCCTTCCCCAAAACTGCCTAATACCGAAATGGCTGATCACCGAAATAATATTTTCCCCTAAGAATTAATGTAAATACAATTAATCTGTTCCAGAAAAATATTCACAAAAAAATTTTTTTTTTAAAAATTAAATCAGTATTACATACCTTTATTGAAGACTTGAGCCTGCTACACTCCTTGCCTATGCCTGCCTGTCTTGGTTTATCGTGTTTTATTTTTTACCAAAGGAACTTTACTAAGAACTTTCTTTTGGGGCCATGGTTACTTATTTGAGTTGCACTGAAAAAACCCACCAAAACAATGGAAACAAGCGAAATGTTTGATGAATGAGCAGAAGCTTCCTCCACACCGAGAGAGACAGGCAAAAGGCAAACGGGCCCCCGCGGTGGACGGGCACGCCCCCCATATGATAACCCGGCCCTTCTGGAAAAAAACCGCCTATCACCGAGTTAGCCAAAAACCAGGGTCCCTGGACATAAGTATAATTATCAGAGTACAGTGGGCCCCCAGTTTTTACAGCTCCAACTCAAACAATTATGCAAGTGTATTATTGTAAGGCTTTTGTAAGTATTTTTGGGGGGGTCAAAATAATCTAAAATTTTTTTCCTTTGGGAACAAATTATTGAAAAAGGGACTCGAACAGCCTTCCGGAAAACCAAACTGGGTACCACTGTACAGTCAACCCTTTTGGTTTTTTTAAAAGTCTAGTTTTCGGTGATTTTGATTTTCGGGCATTTTTTTGGGAAATAGTGTCTTAGTTTTTTTGATGGAACGGAACCTGCCCATTGCCCAGCCAAAACAAAGCCCGCCTCCCACGCCTTCTCAAGCAGGGCTTTTTTCTGGTTGAGTGAACATTATCCGCAGTTCAAACAAAAATTTCTTAACAATTCATTGTTTTTGGCCTTTGATTACGCGACCAAAAAGCCACCATGGACCCAAAAAAAGCTCCTAGTCCCGTCCTTTGGAAAAAAATAGAAACACGATGGAATTTAAGAGTGTAGCAGGCATGAAAGGGGGGGGGTTACAGGCATGCAGGGGGGCAGGCATGCAGGGAGGTGGGGGGGAAAGGGGCATGCAGGGGGGTAGGGGGGAGGGGAGGAGGGCATGCAGGGGGGGAGGGATGCAGGGAGTGTAGCAGGCATGCAGGGAGTGTAGCAGGCATGCAGGGGGTGAGGATGCGGGAGTGTAGCAGGCATGCAGGGAGGTAGCAGGCATGCAGGGGTGTAGGGCATGCAGGGGGGGCAGGCATGCGGGGGTGTAGCAGGCATAGGGGGCGGGCAGCAGGGGGGGCGGCATAGGGGACAGGAGCAGGGGGTAGCAGGCATGCAGGAGTGAGCAGGCATGCAGGGGGGGTAGCAGGCATGCAGGGTGAGCAGGCAGCAGGGGTGTAGCAGGCATGCAGGGGGAGCAGGCAGCAGGGGTGTAGCAGGCATGCAGGGGGGTAGCAGGCATGCGGGGAGGTAGCAGGCATGCAGGGGGGTGCGGCATGCAGGGAGGTAGCAGGCATGCGGGGAGGGAAGGCATGGGGGGGCAGGCATGCAGGGGGGGCAGGAGCAGGGGGGGGGGATGAGGGTTACAGGCATGGGGGAGGTGCAGGCATGCGGGGGTGTGGGGCAGCAGGGGGGTGAGGCATGCAGGGGGTGAGCAGGCAGCAGGGGGGAAAGGATGGGGGGTGGGGCAGCGGGGGTGAGGGGTGGGGGGACGGGCATGAGGGGGGCAGGCATGCAGGGAGGGGGCATGCGGGGGGGGGCAGCAGGGGGGCGGGCATGCAGGGGGTGCGGCATGAGGGGGGAGCAGGCATGCAGGGGGGAAGGCATGCAGGGTGTAGCAGGCAGCAGGGGTGGCAGGCATGCGGGGAGTGCAGGCTGAGGGAGTGAGCAGGCATGCAGGGAGGGGAGCAGGCATGCAGGGAGGAGCAGGCATGCGGGGTGTAGCAGGCGGGGAGGGAGGTAGCAGGCAGGGGGGAGTGTAGCAGGCAGGGAGGGGGGGTAGCAGGCAGGGGGGGGAGGTAGCAGGCAGGAGGGGGGGCAGGCGGGGAGGGGGTGCAGGCGGGGAGGGAGGTGCAGGCAGGGGGGGGAGGGGGGGAGTGTAGCAGGCAGGGGGGTGTAGCAGGCAGGGAGGGGGGGGCGGGGGGGAGGGGGGCAGGGACGGGGAGAGGTAGTAGCGGGGAAGGCCCCGGTAAGGACTTGGTACCTAAAGTCCTTATGGAAATTTCCAAACAATAGCCCTCTTCCCCCCCCTTTCCCCCCGTCTTCTACCCGAACATCAGTCTTTAATAAAGGAAGTATACATTGAATGTTCATTCTTTGTGCATGTAAAACTATCTTTAAGGCCCCAAAATTTGTTTTTAATACTTGGGGTTTAACGGGTTAATTGAATTTACATTTTTTTTTTAGGGGGAAAAAAGGTTTTTTGGTTTTTTCCCATCCCCTGGAACGGTTAAACATAAAACCAAGGGGGGTTTATAGTATATAAAAAATGAAAACTTTTTAAAAAAACTTGAAATTTTGGAGTTTCCCGACATAATAGAATGCTGTGCTCACGGAGAATGTAAACAAACTGGGGGGGCACGGTGACCATATTGGGGAAAAGGGGGGGAGGGGTTTTGGTCAAATTTGGGGAAAAGTCTGTTTAAGGGGGCTGAAAAACCGGGCCCTACTGTTTTAAATGACCGTCATTCAACACAAGTTTATTTGGCACGATTTGGTTAAAAATTAAAAAATTTAAAAAAATTTTAAAACACTTCGAAAAAATTTAAATTTTAAAACGGTTCAGTTTCGCGGGGGAAAAAATTTGGAGCATTGGCCGCAGGATACTTCTGGCTGTGGTTAAAGCACTGGGCAATGGTGAAGACATCCCCACCCCCCCGACCCTCTGCCACCCCCACCACCAATGTCCCAGTCTTGGGTTCATCGTGTGTAGAACTGTACTCTCTGCTGGGGCCTAGCTGTGTTTTTTTTGTCTAGATCTTTTTTTGCCATATCTTGTATCTGCCTAACAACCATAAGTAGGCATACAAGTGTTGCTAAAGTGGCAAAAAAGGGGTTTAAAAAGTTTAAGTCTAGGAATTATGAAGAAAATCGAGATATTAGATAAGTTTTAAAAGTGGCTCATGTGTGGAGGATATAGTGAGGGCCTAGGGGCCCTTTAAAGAAGTTTAAAAAAACAATTAAAAAAAAAATGAAAAAAAGTTTTAAAAAAGAAAAACCCCAAAATGTCATGCATGAAAAGAATACATGTAGGATAAAAAAAATAAAACAGAAAACTTGTTGCTTATGGGTCGAACATGACAAAAAAGGTGCACTATTTAATTTCAACCTAGTTGGGGAAAAAAGGGCCCTTTCAGTTGTTTAAATCGGTGTGAAAAGGGAAAGGGAAAGGGCCCAAAAAAAAGTATGTTTAGCACAGGCTGGTTAAACTTTAAGTTGCATAATAATTACATAATATTAAGTTTTCTGGTGAAAGTGTTCAGCGGGGTTACAGCAGCAAGTAATTTCCCTGCTGAATTTCAGGAAATTATTTCTGAGGGTGGCTATGAGCCATATCATGTTTAATGCTGACGAGACAAGTGTTTTTGGAAGAAAATGCCAACACGAACTTATAAAGAAGCAAGAGAAAAATGCACCAGGCTTCAAGACAGCAAAGAATCGCTTCACCTTGCTCCTTTGCGGTAATGCATCAGGTGATTTAAAGTGTAAGCCCATGGTTATTTACCGCTCTAAGAATCCTGTCTTTGAAAGGTGTAGATAAAAACACCTTACCAGTAATTTGAGGTTAAACCAGTCAGTGGATGACAAGAAGAAATATTTATTGACTGGTTTAAGCATCACTTTATTCCTAAGTCAAGTTTTACTTGCACAGAAGACCTTGCATTCAAGGCTCTCTTCATTCTTGATAATTCTCATACTCATTCACAAGTTTTGCTGGATGTGACCCCACATGTAAAAGTTGTATTTTTACCTCCAAATACAACATCTCTAATTCAACCACTGGATCGGGGAGTGTGTAACTACACAGTTACAAGTGTAACTACACAAAAAAAGTTATGAAAAAACTAGTTGCATCAATGGACTGACTCCAACTTGGCAGTACCAAGCTTCTGGAATAAATTTAACATTGCTGATGCTATCAGCTATGCTAGAAGTGCATGGAATGAAGTGCCCCAATCAACATTAAATGCAGGCTGGGGAAAGTTATGGCCTTCTGTAGTTAATTCTTTCACTGGTTTTCCCTTACTTGAGAGTCAAATTCAGGAAATTGTTCAGCTGGCAAGGAGATTACCAGGTGATGGTTTTGAAGATATGAATGAAGATGTGAATGAGCTCTTAGTAGATGATGAAGAAGAAGACAGGAGTACAGAGGAAATGTTGGCAGAGCTCAATGCACAGATACAAGGGAGCCACATAAGAGAAGATGAAGAAGAACCTGAAGAAAAACAGTTAACATTGCAGCAGTTACATGAGCAGTTCTATGTTGCTGCTAAACTAGCAGACTTTTTCACTGAAGAGGACCCTGACAAATCTAGAAGCAGTGCTTTGAAACGGGGTCTAGACCAGCTGATGATGCCTTACCATCAGCTGTATAATGTACTGCAGGATAAAAGAGCCCAGAGATCCATTACAGAATTTATGCACACTCCAATAGAACCATCGACTTCAGTACCAGAACCTCTACCATCCACCTCAGCCCAGTAGGGCCACACCTTGCATATCCACTCTTAAGGTAAGAAATACTATTATTTCTATTGCATTTGTAGTCTTAAGCAGTAATATATCATGACAATGAACTACAATTACATATTCACTTTTATTTTTGTAAGATCTGTTGGTCTAAAAAAAAAGTTGTTTGGCTTTTTTTGGGCTCCCAGGAACGTTACCCTATTTTTCCCATAAGTTCTTCATTTCATCTAAAACGGTTTTACCTAACATGGCATTTTCAGGTATGTAACTACTGTGTTAATCCTTTCAGGGTCCAATGCCACTTTTGGAAGGGGTGCACCAGTGTCCAAGAATTTAAAAAAAAAAAAATCTTATTTTTTCTTATGAAATGGTAGAGAATCTATTTACGCATCAGCAATTTTGCCGACTTTGACTCCCATTTTAGGACAATTACATTATTCCAGTCGACCAAATTCTTAGCTATATCACTAGTATTACAGTGGAACCCCGAGTAACGTAAAAACTTCATTCCAGAAGCCTGCTCAAGTGCCATTACCGAACGAATTTACTCCCTTAAGAAATAATGTCAAGTAGGTTAGTACATTTCAGACCCCCAAAAATACACTTACAAAAGCACTTACAATATTATACTTACATAATTGTACGATTTCCGGGGTGTTCGTTACTCGGGGTTCCACTGTACTTCTATTCTATCGATTGAGCACAAGAAATCGCCCAGTCAACTGTTTCAACTACAAAATAAAGTGATTGGAAATTGGTAATTTAGCCAATATAACTCAAAGTTCAAAATATTCCAATTTCAAAATAGGGTGCAGAATAAACAATGCAGGCATTCCTGGCACTAAACTAACATTTCCTCTGTTCATTAGCTACGTTTTCAGTCTTTACAAATGAACTCCATTTTGATTTTTTATTCACATAATGAATTTTTATTCAAACCAAAAAATGGAAGATTTACTGTTATGCAATATTGTAATAATTGTACAAATAATATCACCACATTTGTGAACGTATACTAGACCCACCAGCTGGCGCGTATTAGACGTGTGAGGTCATTTGTTTACTCTTGAACATTGGCAAAAATTTAACATTTCCGCTACTTTGAGCTCAGTTTCAAGCCATTTCCAGAATTAAAACCAATCAAAATCATCTCTATATCTATAATATATCTTCCATTCTATCAAATGAGACCAAGAAATCACAAATACAGCTATAAAAAGTATACGAAAAAACACTGCAAAGTCGGTTTTAATCGAAAATTATGGTTTCAGTTTTTTTTCTCATTATGTACTGTGTGCTGCAGGATTTGTTTTATGTGGTGCACATTTACCACATAGATGTATTCACTCTTATCTAGGTCCAAATTTACCACTCAAAGCTTATCTGAGCAAGCTGAGCTCATGACGTAGAACTACAGTTTGGACCCAGAACTCAAAGGCGTAGAACTACGGCACGGACCCTGAAAGGGTTAAATGATGGTCTACTGTACACACTGCTCTGGGTTTTCTTCTATTTTCTTACTAGTTCTTGTAAATTTCCTCTTATCTCCATGAGGAAGTGAAATATGTAGAATTCTTCCTCTGCAAGCCATACGTGTCATAAGAAGTGACTTAAATGCTGGGAGCAAGGGGCTAGTAACCCCTTCTCCTGTATACATTACTTAACTCTTTGAGGGTCCAGAGGCCAAATTTTTTTTTGTTATTTTTTCTTATGAAATGGTAGAGAATCTTTTTCTGAAGGTAATAAAACAAAAAGTACGAAATTTGATAGAAAATTAACGAAATTATGCTCTTGCGAATTTTGATCCGTCAGCGATATTTTTGCATCGGCGATTTTGCTGACTTTGACTCCCATTTTAGGCTAATTACAGTGGACCCCCGCGTAACGAGCACCCCGGAAATCGTACAATTATGTAAGTATAATATTGTAAGTGCTTGTGGAAGTGTATTTTTGGGGGTCTGAAATAGACTAACTTACATGACATTATTTCTTAACCCTTTGGGGGTCGACAGGCCTTCTGAGGAAAGTGTTCCTGGGGTCGAAAAATATTCGGAAAAAAAAAAATTATTTTTTCTTATGAAATGATAGTTTTTTTTTCTGAATCTAAATAGCTAAACAAAAATTTTTTGCGATCAATACTTATGGAGATATGGAGGATTCAAGTTGACCCAAAACGATCCGGTGACGGCATCATCGGCGACTTCCGGTTGGCCGGTAATCGTTTTTTTTTTTTTTGAAGTTATTTTCTTATGAAATTTAATTTTTTTTTTCAAATAACTTTTATGGACTGTGAGACCAATATAAGTGCTGTTTTTCAAATATTCACTCGCTATTTCTTATAAAATAATGCCACAAAGTTTGTTATCACTAGTTTGTTTACAAAACATATTTACAACAATGTACAATGTACAATTATGTTTATAACTATTGTTCAATCATATATATACACATATTGAGTCACTGCAGATGTTTCTAGAAGTTCTGCAGCCTGTGGAAGTCTCTGAAACATGGTTCCATGCACAATGGTGTTTCACATTCCACACAATAAACGAGTGTCTTTGCGTTGCTGTGGGCGTCTTTTGTATGTGCACAGACATAACACCTCTTCTGAGCCTTTTCTTGCAAGCAGTAGCAGGCAGTTTTGTTAGGAAGTGTTCACCACCAAGCCTCAGACGAGAGGGTAGTTGTTGGTAATTTCGTGGGCGGTTTTCTATTGCAGGTGGTGTTTCTTGGTACTTGGTGATTATTTGCCTGATAACAGACAAACAAAATTCGCCATATGGTGGTTTGTTTGTGGTCTTCAACTTATAAACATTATAAGCATTGAGCATGGTAATGTCCAGAATGTGAAAAAGAGTTTTATGTACCACTTATAAATCTTTCTAACACAATCAGCAAACCCAATCTGCATGTCACATTTGTCCACTAAGCGCATAATGAGAGTGTAGTCCAACACAGCTGCAGGTTTTAGAATGGGTTCATCAGTCTCTCTATTCACCCTGCCACTGTCTGCCATTTCATTAGGGTGAATTGATGACAACAGTGTGACATCTCGTTTGTCATGCCACCGAAATGCCATGATATCATTGGCAGCAAACGCCTGCACCTCACCTCTACGAGTGCCTGCACTGAACCTAGGCATATGCTTACGATTTGCACGCACTGTACCGCACACATCTGTCATGTTCACTGCAAAAATCACTGAGGGAGGGCTTGTGTACCAGTTATCAGTATATAATGTATGCCCCTTACCAAGATATGGTTCCATCATTGTTCTAACCACATCACCAGAGATACCCAGTAACTTCCTGGTATCTTTCAATGTATTACTTCCAGTGTACACAATAATATCCAATACAATACCACTGTAGCAATCACAAAGCACAAACAACTTTATACCAAAGCGTTTCCTCTTGCTTGGTATATACTGCTTGAACGACAGTCTACCTTTGAACAGAATCAGTGACTCGTCAATAACAAGCTTCCTGAAGGGATAAAAATACATATTGAACTTCTCTTTCAGATACAGAAACACATTCCTAATCTTATATAACCTGTCGGATCTGTCAGGCCTGGTTTTGTCCGAAAATGTAACATGCGTAGAAGTAGCACAAATCGATTCACTGGTATAATATCACTGAAAGCTGGTGTTGCAATCAATCTGTCTGTTGACCAATATGATTTGATACGGTGTTTATAAACATGCGGCATAAGCATTATTGTGGCAAAGAAAAGATACATCTCTGCCACAGTTGTCTCCTTCCACTGGTGTAGACGTGATTTTGGTGAAAGAATCGTGTTTGCCATGGTGTAATCGAAGTATCTGTTGCTTTCTCTGATAATAATGTCTATCAGGGGTTCGTCAAAGAATAACTGGAAACATTCCAGTTCAGTGGCATTGTTCCCAAGTGGACAAGATGGGAGTAATCCACTGTGACTTTCATCAAACTGATGGGGATTGGGAATAAAATTGTCAGCTTCCTGCCAATCCCAGGTGCGGTCTGCTGGTGGGTACTGGATATTTACAGGTGGTTGTGGGGGTTGTAGAAGTGGAGGTTGTGGTTGTGGGGGTTGGTGGGTGGGTGAGGGTTGCCTTTGTTGTAACTGAGCTGAGTCAGCGGCGTGGGTGCCAGCATGGTCCACTGCTGGTGCCTCGCACGCCGCACCACCACCACCACTACCAGTTGCATGCACATTTCTCATACCAATTGCAACGCTATCATCATCATTTTCATTATCACTTCCTGTTGTACGCCCACGGGATGTACTCCGAGATGTACTCCTAACCCTTGGAAGAGCATATGGCACACTACCAGAGCGCATATACCGTCGTATATACTGACGCTTCACTGGTGAATATTCCTCTTCACTCGCGCTACTGGAACTATTTCGAAGGGCTTGGAGTTCATAGTCACTATCAGTATCATCACCATTGCTCACATCTGAGTCTGGGACATTAGAAAATAGGAGTTTCCGCCTTCGTTCTGGTACAACTGGCTGTGAACAAGACGCCACAGCACCAGAGGTGGACGGCTGTGGGTCGTCGGGGTTTTCCTCACTTATACCGGTATTATGGTCACTATTTTCGGTCACAACCGCCTCAAAACCTTGAAAGTCACCTTCACTAACACCCCCATCACTGTTAGAACTGTCACTGATGAATAAAAGTGTCCCAATTCGCCGAGGAGTAAGGTGTTTCTTGCTGCGAGGCATGGTGGAGAAGGTGTACTGAAATGGTGTTCCCACAATGCACCACTGGGTGCCCGATTTTTTTCCTACTGCGCACACTGACCACGCAGACCCATTCTCTCATCCTTAGGCCTACCAGCTGTTTCCCGCTTAATTTGAAGCCGCTAGAATTTACGCGTACTAGTACGGCACCAACCCCTGCTCGTAAAACGTACTAGTACGGCACCGACCCCGAAGGGGTTAAGGAAGTAAATTCGTTCAGTAATGGCACTTTAGCAGGCTTCTGGAATGAATTTTGCTCGTTAGGCGGGGGTCCACTGTACATTATTCCAGTCGACCAAATTCTTAGCTATTTCGCTAGTATTACTTCTATTCTATCGATTGCGCACAAGAAACAGCCCAGTCAACTGTTTCAACTACAAAATAAAGTGATCGGAAATTGGTAATTTAGCCAATTTAACACAAAGTTCAAAATACAGTGGACCCCCGGGGTTCGTCCTGCTCCAAACTCGCCCTGTTATGTAAGTGTATTTTTTTAAATACTTTTATAAGTGTATTTTTGGGGGTCTAAAAGGACTAGTCTACTTTACATTATTCCGTATGGGAATAAATTTGTTTGGTAATGGCACTTGAACAGCATTCTGGAACGAAAAAATCACGAACACCGGGGGTCCACTGTATTCCAATTTCAAAATAGGGTGCAGAATAAACAATGCAAGCATTCCTGGCACTAAACTAACATTTCCTCTGTTCATTAGTTATGTTTTCAGTCTTTACAAATGAATTCCATTTTTTATTTTTTATTCACATGAATTTTTATTCAAAACAAAAATGGAAGATTTACTGTTATGTAATATTGTAATAATTGTATAAATAATATCACCACATTTGTGAACGTATATTAGACCCACCAGCTGGCGTTTATTAGACGTGCGAGGTCATTTGTTTACTCTTGAACATCGGCAAAAAGTGAACATTTCCGCTACTTTGAGCTACGTTTCAAGCCATTTTCAGTACTAAAACCAATCAAAATCATCTCTATTTCTGTAATATATCTTCCATTCTATCAAATGATACCAAGAAATCGCAAATACAACTATAAAAAGCATACGAAAAAACACTGCAAAGTTGCTGTTTTAATTGAAAATTACGGTCTCAGTTTTTTTTTCTCTCATTATGCACTGTGTGCTGCAGGATTTGTTTTATGTGGTGCACACTTACCACATAGATGTATTCTCTCATATCTAGACCCAAATTTACCACTCACAGCTTATCTGAGTGAGCTGAGCTCATGGCGTAGAACTATGGTTTGGACCCTCAACTCAAAGCCGTAGAACTACGGCACGGACCCTGAAAGGGTTAAGAAGAGAAACTTTTGTTTCTGTTTTTGGGCCACCCTGCTTCGGTGGGATAGGGCCAGTTTGTTGAAAGACGATATATACTCAAAATATATTTACTTTAAAAATGCATTGTTAGAATGAAGGGCAGAAGTTTGTGGCTATAGGAGGGTAGGTGCATGAAGAAATCGGAGCAATTGGTGGAATGATGAGGTAAAGAGTGTGATAAGAGAGAAAAGGTCGCTTATGAGAGGTTTTTACAGAGCAGAAGTGATACAAGAAGGGTGGAGTATATAAACAGTAAAAGAAAGGTGAAGAGAGTGGTGTGGGAGTGCAAAAGGAGAGCAAATGATAAAGTGGGCGAGGCACTCTCAACAAATTTTGCTGAGAATAAGAAATTTTTTTTGGAGTGAGATAAATAGTTAAGAAAACCTAAGGAACATATGGATATGTCAATTAAAAACAGAATAGTCAGAGGGTTGAAGAGGGGTTGTTGAGGTGGGTTGGTCACTTAGAGAGAATGAAACAAAGTAGAATGACTTGGAGAGCATATAAATTTGTAGGGGAAGGAAGGTGGGGTAGGGGTCATCCTTGTAAAGGCTAGAGGGAGGGGGTAAAGGTGTTTTTGTGGGCAAGGGGCTTGGACCTCCAGCAAGCGTGCGTGAGCGTGTTAGATAGGAGTGAATGAGATGAATGGTTTTTGGGACCTGATGAACTGTTGGAGTGTGAGCAGGGTAATATTTTGTTAAGGAATTCATGGAAACCGGTTAGCTGGACTCGAGTCCTGGAAGTGGAAAGTACAATGCCTGCACTTTACAGGAGGGGTTTGGGATATTGGCAGTTTGGAGGGACATCTAAGCTGCCATATCTGAGTGCCTCTGCAAAGACAGTGATTATGTATGAGTGATGGTGAAAGTGTTGAAATAATGATGATAGTTTTTTCTTTCATTTTTTGGGTCACTCTGCCTCGGTGGAAAACAGCCGACGTGTTAAAAAAATATTCACACTTATTCCACATACTAGATTGATAAAAAACATAAAAAGCAAGGGAGAAAAATAGTTAAGGTGCATGACTCCACTGTACACAATGCTCTACCTATTTATTAACAAATACAGTAGAAACCCCGGTATCTGCGGTTTCAGTTATCCATGGTTTACTGTGGCCCAAAAATAACCCTTAATTTTGCTTAATAATGGTCACAAAGTGCAAAAGTATTGATGCTGGCAGTTCTTTAAAGCCTAAGAGAAGCTGTGAAATGCTTCCCATCAGTGAAAAAGTACTAATTCTAGACTTATTTTGCATAATTTATCAATTAAAGTTTATCATATCTACGTAAAAGAAAAATGACACATATAGGGTTTGCTACTATCCACGGTAGGTCTTGGAACGTATCCATGGATATGGGGGAGGGGGATGAATACTGTACAGTAGTATTAACCCTTGCTGTGATGTCAAATTTATAATGCATATGGTTGGCAGGTATTCTATCATATCTATCATTTCTTTCAACAAACCGGCCATATCCCACCAGGGCAAGGTGGCCTAAAAAGAAAAACGAAAGTTTCTCTTTTTAAATTTAGTACTGTATACAGGAGAAGGGGTTACTAACCCTTTGCTCCCGGCATTTTAGTAGCTTCTTAAGACACGCATGGCTTACGAAGGAAGAATTCTGTTCCACTTCATCAAGGAGATAAGCGGAAATAAACAAGAAGTAGTAAGAAAATAGAAGAAAGTCCAGAGGGGTGTGAATATATATGCTTGTACATGCATGTGTAGTGTGACCATAAACATGTAAGGTGTACCTGAAACCTTGCATGTTTATGAGAAAAAAACACCAGCAATCCTACTATCATGTAAAACATTACAGGTTTCCATTTTACACTCACTTGGCAGGACAGCAGTACCTCCCTGGGTGGTTGCTGTCTACCAACGTACTACCTAGGTCTATCATATCTGTACAGAGCAAGAATGCACAATACCATGACTGGAACAATACACATAACTTGCACCTGGACCATTTACAGTCACACTAACAGAAAAGTGTGAGGAAGCCAGTATATACATACAGTGGACCCTGGTTTTCGTGATGCTCTAAACTCGAACAATTATGTAAGTGTATTTTTGTAAGTGCTTTTGTAAGTGTATTTTTGGGGGTCTAAAAGGACTAATATAATTTACATTATTCCTTATGGGAACAAATTCGTTTGGTAACAGCACTTGAACAGCATTCTGGAACGCAAAAATCACGAAAACCGGGGGTCCACTGTAAAGGCAAATGGGAAAAGGGGATGGGAACAAGAGAGGGAGAAGAGGAAGTAGTGGTAATTAAGTAATGTATGTAGTAGAAGAAATAGTGGCAGTAAGCAGAGTATAGTGGAGAAAAAAAAAAGTAAAGCAAGGCAAAAGTAAAGGCAAAGTAGAGGCAAAATTAGAGGAATGGGGGAGAGGGGCAGGTGAAGATGTAAGCTCCTCTCTCCATGTGGGTTACTTGTGTATCATACCTGTAACTTTGGGGCTAGTAACCCCTTCTCCTGTATACATTGCTAGAGTTTAAAAGAAAAATTTTGTTTTTCTTTTTGGGTCACCCTGCTTTGGTGGGATACAGCCGGTTTGTTGAAAGACGAAGACCTTTAACGTCCTGCAAACTGAGTGTGAAACGGAAACCTGTAATTGTTTTATATGATGATAATTGCTGGCATCTTTTTTTTTTTAGTCTCGTAAACACGCCTGATAACAGGTATACTACAGTGGACCCTCTGTTTTCGTGTATCTCCGTTTTCGCCAATTTCAGTTTTTGTGCACTTTTTTTTGTGGAAATATTACCTCCGTTTTTCCCGACTGGCTCCGTTTTCGTCAATGGTACGGAACCTGTCCAGTGCCCAATGCGCATACAAAGCCCACCTCCCACACACATTCTCAGGCAGTGTAGAATTGTTTCTGGTTGAGTGAACATTATCCTGCGAGTTCATACAAAACATTTCTTAACAATCCATTGTTTTGGGCCCTTGATTATTGAGTGTGACTGCTAAATAAGCCACCATGGGCCCAAAGAAAGCTCCTAGTGCCAGTCCTTTGGTAAAGAAAGTGAGGAACACCATAGAATTAAAGAATGAAATCGTAGCAAAGTATCAAAGTGGAGTCGATATATGCTATAGCCTTTATCGACTTCACTTTGATGCTTTGCTACGATTTCTTTCTTTAATTCCAGTGATAAAGTGTAGAACTAACAGTGTAGCAAGTAAGTTAAGTGATTAAGCGATAGAAAAATGACACGAAACATAACTCCTCCATTGTTGCTTGAGGAATATAGGGGCACTGAGACCAGAGCCGCCCTTTGCCACCATCTCCTCCAAGATAAGTGTAAATATTTCTTATTTATAAATTACGTACATTGTTTAAATGTGAATACTGGTGGTGCCTCCACCACCACCACCACTATATGTACAGCTTATGGTCAGTGGCCCTTATAAACCCAACAACAACAACACTATCACCAGTCCTCACATTCGTAATGACATATTTTATTTATTCTAGAGTATATATCATGTTTCTATGTTATTAATATTGTTTATTATGTCATATTAGATGAATTGTGATAGATAAATAAGCCGTAGAGCTGATATTAGTGTCAAATTGAAGCATTTTGCCCTGCCTCCAAACAAACTCTCCTCCCTCTCTCCTCCTCTTCCATACACCAACAAGAGTCGCCAATAAAGGTAAGCGTGATGTTAAATGTTCATTTATACATGTTATTAGTGCTTTATATTTATTTGTCATTGTTTTCTGTATGTAAATCTATATTTAACCTTTGACTGTTTAGGTCGTATATATACGTCTTACAAGCCAGTTTCTGACGTATATATACTCAAAAATTTTAGCGGCTTCAAATCAAGTGGGAGAAAGCTGGTAGGCCCACATTTGAGAGAATGGATCTCTGTGGTCAGTGTGCGCTGTATAAAAAAAATCCTGCAGCACGCAGTGCATAATGAGAAAAAAAAAAAAAACCTGACCGTGTTTTTGGATTAAAACGCCGACTTTGAGGTGTATTTTCGTAAAGTATTTATGGTTGTATTATGTTTTTAGTGGTCTCATATGATAGAATGGAAAACATATTACAGAAATAGAGATGATTTTGATTAGTTTCATGATGAAAACGACCTTGAAATTGAGCTCAAAGTAGCGGAAATATTAGATTTTTGCCAATGTTCAAGAGTAAACAAATCACATCACGCCACACGTCCAATACACGTCAACTGGTGAGTCTAATATTCTTTCACAAGTGCACTGATATTATTTATACCATTTTTACAATAATGCAGTAGTCTGCATAACAGTAAATCTTTTATTTTTTGCGTGAATAAAAAATCAAAATAGAAAGCAAGAGTAATATAAGAGGAGCCTAAAGACGTGACAAATGAACAGAGAAAATCTTATTTTAGTGCCAGGAATGTCTGCATTGTTTATTCTGAACCCTATTTTGAAATTGACATCTTTTTTATTTTGTATTAAATTGGCCAAATTTCCAAATTCTGACCACTTTATTGGGTAGTTGCAATCGGTTTTTTGGCGGTTTCTTGTACTCAATCGATAGAACAAATGGAATTCTAAAGAAATACCTATGAGTTTGGTTGACTGGAACAATGGAATTGGCCGAAAATAGGGCTCAAAGTCTGTGAAATCGCCGATGCATATATATCGCAGAGATCCCTAACTTCGCGAGAGCGTAATTCCGTAAGTTTTCCCATCAAATTTCGTACTTTTGGTGTCATTACCATCGGGAAAAGATTCTCTATCATTTCATAAGAATTTTTTTTTTCAAAAATTTTGTGAAACCAGGAGACACCTCAGGATTTGGGGTTGCGACAGTCAAAGGGTTAATCTCTAAAAAAACAATTTTTTGTTAATACTCCTGGGTGTCTGAAACGAATTAATTGAATTTACATTATTTCTTATGGGGAAAATGGTTTCAGTTTTTGCCAATCCCTCTGGAACGGATTAAACACGAAAACCGAGGGTCCACTGTATCTTGTTACTTCTACTTACACTTAGGTCACACTACACATGCATGTACACTTGTATATTTACCTACCCATCTGGGGTTTCTTCCATTTTCTTAATAGTGCTTGTTCTTTATTTCCTCTTATCTCCATGGGGAAGTGGAAAAGAATTCTTCCTCTGTAAGCCATGCGTGCTGTAACAGGCAACTAAAATGCCAGGGGTGAGGGACTAGTAACCCCTTCTTTTTAAATCAGCCTGTCTCGGTGGGATACGGCTGGTTAATAAAAAAATTCTGTAAGTTGTTTAAATTATCTACAATCTCACACGCAAACTATTGGACAAGTGTTAATGCCACAAGCACTTTCAGTCTAACTCACCATGTACTACAGAGTATCATACATTATACAGTAATTACACATTCCAATACCTTCTACCTCATATTTAAATGTTAAGCTTTATATCAAAATACTGCACAAATAAAAAAAAATCTTGAGTTATACAGTTGAATATAGTGTTCCCTGGTTTAGTGTCATGGAGGGTAAAGTGTTAAACATGTTTCCGCTAGTTTCACATAACGTGTAACTGAGTATTTTCAAGTAATAAACCCATACAATGTATGTAGAAAATAAGCAAAAGTTTAAAAAAAAAAAAAAAAAAAAAAAAAAAAATTGAACACTTCAAAAAATGTAATAGAAAAACATGCAGAAATTTTGGCATTTTTTCCCGCGAAGCTTCTAACCCTCAGGAGTACAGATCTGAGGGGTTAGACTAATTGCAAAAACATTAAATATTACACCAATATTATTGCAACTCTTGACCTTAAACTTTAAAATTAATGGTGATTATTTCTTTGGGAGATTCTGAAGAGAAGTTGCAGAGGTTGGTGGATGAATTTGGTAGGGTGTGTAAAAGAAGAAAATTGAAAGTGAATATAGGAAAGAGTAAGGTGATGAGGATAACAAAAAGATTAGGTGACGAAAGATTGGATATCAGATTGGAGGGAGAGAGTATGGAGGAGGTGAATGTATTCAGATATTTGGGAGTGGACATGTCAGCAGATGGGTCTATGAAGGATGAGGTGAATCATAGAATTGATGAGGGAAAAAGGGTGAGCGGAGCACTTCGGAGTCTGTGGAGACAGAGAACTTTGTCCATGGAAGTAAAGAAGGGAATGTATGAGAGTATAGTTATACCAACACTCTTATATGGGTGTGAAGCATGGGTGATGAATGTTGCAACGAGGAGAAGGATGGAGGCAGTGGAGATGTCATGTCTGAGGTCAATGTGTGGTGTGAATATAATGCAGAGAATTCGGAGTTTGGAAATTAGGAGGAGGTGCGGGATTACCAAAACTATTATCCAGAGAGCTGAGGAGGGGTTGTTGAGGTGGTTCGGACATGTAGAGAGAATGGAATGAGATAGAATAACTTCGAGTGTATAAATCTGTAGTGGAGGGAAGGCGGGGTAGGGGTCGGCCTAGGAAAGGTTGGAGGGAGGGGGTATAGGAAGTTTTGTGTGCGAGGGGCTTGGACTTCCAGCAAGCATGTGTGAGCGTATTTGATAGGAGTGAATGGAGACAAATGGTTTTTTAATACTTGACGTGCTGTTGGAGTGTGAGCAAAGTAACATTTATGAAGGGATTCAGGGAAACCGGCAGGCCGGACTCGAGTCCTGGAGATGGGAAGTACAGTGTCTGCACTCTGAAGGAGGGGTGTTAATGTTGCAGTTTTATAACTGTAGTGTAAAGCACCCCTCTGGCAAGACAGTGATGGAGTGAATGATGATGAAAGTTTTTCTTTTTCGGGCCACACTGCCTTGGTGGGAATCGGCCGATGTGTTAATAAAATAAAAAATATTTCTTTGGGAAGAAGATGCAAAAGTTTTCTTGAATATTCTGCAAAAAGAATACTGTACTGGCCAAGTATTAAGGAAACAATAATATAACTAACCTGGAGAATAAGAAACATATCCCTACAAAGAATAAAGAGTGACCTTGAGAACCAGTGGTATAAATGACAATATCAAGATTGAATAGAAATTGTGACTCATTTTACTGGTTTTGGTATATAGTAATCAACAAAATAATGGGATGTAACCTAAAATCTACAAGTATTGACACTGAGGCATAAAAAACTACTATTAACAGATTCTTATATAATTATATAGAGAATTACATTTTGGAACGTCTCCAATTTCAGAAATTTACTTTAAAATAAGGGAGAGGTGTCCAACTAATTACAGTAGACCATCAGTTAGACTGGTAGTTACATTTCTGAAAATCAGCATATAAACTAATTTAGTGCTAATTACTCTGAAGTACATATAGATAAGCAAGACACGTGTGCAACAGTTAGGCATCTTTATTCTGAAATGTTTCATTTACACAGTAGGCTTCTTCAGTCGAATACAGAGGCAGCAGTAGTAGTAAAGATGTAAAGACACATAATCAGTCCATCTGCTGCCTTCTTCATAATCAACTGAAGCAGCATACTGTAGGTGAAATGTTTTGGAATAAAGATGCCTGACTGTTGCACATGTCTTAGTTATCTACTTGTTGGTGTTACATACCATTATTATATTCACAATGTCAGCCACTGCAACACAACGTTATCTTGGTACAGAGGACATCTTTGACAACTTTACTGCCTGACCACTAGTTATGAGTAAAAAAGATTAGATTTGTAAGGGACCTACCCAATAAGCTTGGTAGTGCCTGAATTATTCTATTCTTGCTTCTACTAGTGGGCCAGCCTCTTCCATCAAGATTTTCCACCATTCACCTAAAAAAGTTTATGTCTCCATTTTGTTGTTTCAGCTTCATGATGTTCCAGATTATAAAGCAGAATTCTTCTCCAGGCTGAGGGACTGACCACCTGAAAACTACAGCTTCAAGGGTGATGGACCGATTACACTGTCTCTCCAACTTTACTGCCTCCTCTGTATTCAACTGAAGAAGCTTACTGTGTAGATGAAACTTTTCGTAATAAAGATGCCCAACTGTTGCACGTGTAACTTATCAACTTGTCAGTATTATATACCATAATTATATTTACACTGAAGAACATATGCTAAAAATAGGGTTACAATCTTGAGACCTCCAAAGAAGCCAAACAAATTTTGAAAATGGCCTATAAAGATAAAATGAAACTATATCTTACCTTAAACGATCAGACTCACGCTTTTCTTATTGGCACCTCCTGCATCCCTTGTTTTTTTCTTAGATGCCATGGTTAATACCCAGAGATGAAATGATGTGATTATAATACCCAAAATCATTTGATAAACAGTAAGAAACACAGTATGCCACTTCGATGCCATCAGATATTCACACTTTGGTGCCTGCATCATTATTAGTCCTCTTGGGTGCCATGGTTAATATCCAGAGATGAGATGGGGAGATGAAAAGACTAAACTTGATTGATAAACAAGTCGCTGCCACACGAGACACTTTCAGAAGGCAGCTGGTGGTGTGAGTGCTGGGAAGTGGAGTGCCTTAAAAAATTACTGTTCCTATCCACAGGCTCAGCCTGTGGATAGGACAACACATATTACCACTTAACATCTAGATTAGTACTTCCCTTTCCCTAAACATATAGGGCATTCAGTGATCCTTTTTCCACTACTATTTCTCAGTTATGCAATAAGCATCTCATGCAATCTCAATGCATTATATTTGCTGGTCTACTGTATTCATAATTTTCTACAATTCACTCTCACATGTACACATACTGAATAAGAAAGATTACAAAACTATACAGTGATCCCTTGGTTTTCGTGCATCTCCAAACTCGAACATTTATGTAAGTGTATTTTCGTAAGTGTTGTTGCAAGTGTATTTTTGGGGGTCTGAAATAGACTAACCTACGTGACATTATTTCTTAAGGAAGTAAATTCGTTCGATAATGGCACTTGAGCAGCATTCTGGAACAAATTTTTGGCGAAAACCGAGGGACCACTGTATTGTACAATAGACAAATCACCTGAAACTAACAAAACAAACCATAGAAAAAGATTTGCAGATAATTTAAAAAAAAATTACAAAATATACAAGTGTAATAACACAATCTAGTGTGTAGCCAGACTAGTTATGAGAAAGAGGGTGTTGCACAAGAAGATTTCCTAAACTGCAGCACATAAACTGCCTACATATGCAAAATTCCTACAATATCAGCATACAGCACTTGTTAATTCCAAAAAAATCAGCAAAAAGAAAAAAAAAAAAAGTTGAATGCCTAATGGGATTCCTGGGTTACCTTGAGCAAGGTTTGAAGACTTAATTGTTTGGCAGCCCTTGTTGTACTTTTCATCATCTGGTTTTGGATGCACTGTTCATATCAAAAGCATACATTACTTCACTCAAATTGCAAAATCTCAAAATTAACTTAAAATGATTTTAAATTAAATAAATCACTGCATATGAAAAAATATCCTTAGATTTCACAAACGTGTGCATGCACATGCATACACTCTTCTATTCATACACAACATACATCTAAGTATATATATATGTGTATGCACACATTGAAAGTCTATTACATTAATTTTACCCTTTGTTTCAAGGGTATAATCCCTCAATGATGTGATTAAATATTCACTCAGTAGTAATACTGAAGCATATCTTGATGTTTGTCATAACAAACCACCTTTGTCACGCAAGAGATGCTGGTTCTGCAGCAGATGAACACAGGGATAAAGCATAGCACACCAGACAACTATGATGATCTATGTCAAACCTGTGCTAAGTAACTAATGAAATTTAAATACAGTAATTTGAAAATTGGCTCTGGGCAATTTCAAAACACTACTTCACAAAAACGACCGAGTGATTTCATAAAACAGTTCAGAAATTCTAACATGAGAGAACTACCTACTCTTCTAACTTTATAATTGGAGGAACAATTTAATGCACAAGAATCCAAAATGTTGAATAAGCATGTGGAAAAAAAATGACTTAAAAATCCTTTCCCCTTTTTGTTTTTTATGCCTGTATATTTAAGCTCGTGAACAATGGCTCAATTGGGCAGAGAACGATCATGTCTAAAACTAATTTGCAATTTTTCATGCATTTTTTCCCCACCCTCTTACCAAATAAAAATTTATCAATGGCATACATTACTGACAAAAAGATGGAAGCTATAAAGAAAAAATTATATTCCAGATAATTTTACCACAACCCTTCAGAAGAAGCTTTACCTTCCACAAGCAAGCCTTACAAACCTTCACATCTTAGATTAAAGCATCACATCAAAATTTTATACAAGGTTTAAAACTATATACTATATTACCTGGATGAAACAATTGTTATAACTAGAATGAATAAGCATGAAAAATAAGGCATACAGTCTGGATGATGGTCTAATAATACCACCACAACTTATTATTTTTTTATATGTACGAGTGTAATATAAATGATTTTCTAATAACAAGGTCTGTTTAGAAATTAATATTCCATTCCTTAAAATATCTTACTGTACATGTCTTAAGTATTCATCTTAATCTTGCCATCTACCAAGGTTTTGGCAACAATCTAATGATAATTGCACCACCTATCACTTTTGTCTTTCATATCTATTACAGGACTTGCATCATCAGCCTGTGAAAGGCTCAACAACTATGGTGACTAGCAGTTGTGTCCCTTCATCTACCAAGTACATGAGAGCAAGTATGTCTTGGAGTAACCGAGAGAATATAAAATTCTAAAATAAAATCAATTAAAACACAAGAAAATAAGGACTGTCTTAAACAATAAAGGTTTTGTGAGTGAATAAATGCTACATATGAAACTAGGAAATAAAAGTATAAATGAGAAACACGGAAATATGATGGAGGTAAACTAGTCGTGATCCTTCTCATGTGGTAGTGGGTCGCTGCACAATATCTTGTTCCAAGGTGAAGCTGTAGTAGTACTAAAAAAAAAAAAAATGAGCATTAAAACCAAGTTCAATACAAATGACATTTTAATAATCAGTTTATAAATTTTAAAAAATAATTTAGGCTCCTCAATGTGAGATTAATGAGGTTGATTGCATAGAAGCATCAGCCAGTAAAGATTTTTAATAGAACAGACCATAGTAATGGTCTGTTCAATTAAAAGGTAGGGTAAAAAAATGATCTACTCATTAATATTTAGGTGGTGGAAGAAATCTTAAGAAAATCAGTATTTATTCATATGATAATGCTAAGGTGACCCTTGGAAGGACTGGATCACAGATGTTTGGGAAGACAGAGGATTCCTGAAAACACGGGTGCAATGCAAAACACAGGTATCAAAGAAGATATAAGATAGCAGTTTGTCCAAACAAAGGCTATGTAACATAAAAATGAGATTGCATTGTAATCTATTCTTAGATTAGCAAGCTTGTGATGGAAGTATTGTGACCCCACAAGATGCAAGTACTGTGTGACCACCCAACCCTTCAAGGAAGTGATCCATTAAGCGAGTTACTTCTTCTTTGGATGAAATCAGACTCATCTTTCCTTCCCAGGCACCGTGACACCTTCATGTTTAGTATTTCTGATGAATATAATAGTAACAGTTTAGGCACTATAAAGACAAATTTATAGCGAGAGACATGCCATGAAAACAAATTCCCTTCATGGGGGGTGGTGGTGGTGGCAGCGGCAGCACACCGACACAAATATATATATATACAGTGGTACCTCGAGTTACGATATTTTTTCGTTCGAGAATGCTGTTCAAGTGCCATTACCAAACGAATTTATCCCCATAAGGAATAATGTAAAATAGACTAGTCCTTTTACACCCCCAAAAATATACTTACAAAAGCATTTAAAAAACTTATAAAAGGGCATTTTGGGACCATCGTATTCGAGGTACCACTATGTATGTATGTATGATGTATATGTTATGTATATGTATGTATGATATGTATATATGTATATGTATATGTATGATATGTGTATATATATATATATATATATATATATATATATATATATATATATATATATATATATATATATATATATATATAGTCAATGTTATCAACTAATGCTTATATAGCAAGTTCTAACAAGTTGAAACAATAAACCCCTTCCCCACACACACTTGTCATCCAACTGAATACAAAATTAGGCAGAGGATTAATCAGATGAAATGAGGCAGAGGATTAATCAGATGAAATGAGGGAGAGGATTAATCAGATGAAATGAGGGAGAGGATTAATCAGATGAAATGAGGGAGAGGATTAATCAGATGAAATGAGGGAGAGGATTAATCAGATGAAATGAGGGAGAGGATTAATCAGATGAAATGAGGGAGAGTATTAATCAGTGGGAGAATATGAGGAGGAGGATTAATCAGATGAAATGAGGGAGAGGATTAATCAGATGAAATGAGGGAGAGGATTAATCAGATGAAATGAGGGAGAGGATTAATCAGATGAGGCACAGCAGAAGATTAATAAGATTAAGTGCAGCACTGCTACATCTCAACCTAACTATTAAAGACATGATACATCCTATCTCCAAAACTGCCAACTTTACAGAAACTTATTATAATTAATATATAAAGTCATATGTAATCATCTTACATATCAAACTACTTTTCATGAAAATTTAGACTGGGACAGTCACTCATACCTCATCTTCAATTTGTTGTCTACTCTTCTTGCTTATTGTTGGAAGGGCTAAAGAGCCATTATCAGAGGCTTTTACATACTTCTTGTTCACAATGAAGGGCACACCAAACAAAGCTGTGAAAAAATCATAAAAGATAATGGATTAGTTGAATAACCCATTTTTCATGCAACTCATCTATTAATAATAATTCATGTTAAGCACTGAACTCATAAGGGCCATTCAGCACAAGAAGCAGTGGAGGCTTGATCCTATGTCTGCTGAGAGCAAGACACGCACTTTGTTTGTACTCACCTAGAATATCACTGACAATATAGCCAGGTACAGACACTCACATCTCTCCTGTCAGAGTTCACTGGTTCAAGACTAAAGCATTAATGCATAAAAAAAATTATATTTGATTATTGGTGAAATTTTTATTAAAATTTTGTAATGAAAATTATCAATTAAAAATAATATGGAATGTAAGCGACCAATCGATTTTTTTTTTCATATGAAATGATAAAGAATCTTTTTCCGATGGTAATGACACCAAAAGTATGAAATTTGATGGAAAATTTACGAAATTACGCTCTCACAAATTTGGCGATCTCGGCGATATATGCGCATTGGCAATTTCGCCGACTTTAAGCCCTATTTTTGGCCAATTCCATTGTTCCAGTCGACCAAACTCATAGCTATTTCTTTAGAACTGCATTTGTTCTATCGATTGAGTACAAGAAACCACCAATTTACCGATTTCAACTACCCAATAAAGTGGTCAGAATTTGGCAATTTGGCCAAGTTAATGCAAAATAAAAAAGTTGTTAATTTCAAAATATGGTCCAGAATAAACAATGCAGACATTCCTGGCACTAAAATAAGATGTTATTTGTTCATTAGTCACGTCTTTAGGCCTCTCTTATATTATTCTTGCTTTCTATTTTGATTTTCTATTCACAAAAAAAAAAGATTTACCGTTATGCAGACCATTCCATTATTGTAAAAATGGTATAAATAATATCAGTGCCCTTGTGAAACAATAGTGGACTCACCAGTTGATGTGTATTGGACCCGTGGCGTGATTTGTTTACTCTTGAACATTGGCAAAAATTGAACATCTCCCCTACTTTGAGCTCAATTTCAAGGTAGTTTTCATTATGAAACTAATCAAAATCATCTCTATTTCTGTAGAATGTTTTCCATTCTATCAAATGAGATCACGAAAAAGAGAATACAACCATAAATACTGTACGAAAATACATCTCAAAGTCGGCATTTTAATCCAAAAACATGGTTGGAGTTTTTTTTCTCATAATGCACTGCGTGCTGCAGGATTTTTTTTATACAGCGCACATTGACCAAACAGACCCATTCTCTCATATGTGGGCCTACCAGCTTTCTCCCGCTTGATTTGAAGCTGCTAGAATTTTTGAGTATATATACTTCCGAAACAGTGGCTCGTAAGACGTACAGTGGACCCTCAGTTTTCGTTCATCTCCAAACTCGAACAATTATGTAAGTGTATTTTCGTAATTGCTTTTGTAAGTGTAGTTTTGGGAATCTGAAATGACTAATCCAATTTACATTTATCCTTATGGGAACAAATTCGTTCGGTAACTGCACTCAAACAGCATTCTGGAAAGAATTTTCGGCGAAAACCGAGGGTCCACTGTATATATACGACCAAAACAGTCAATGGGTTAAATCCTGCACATAAAGGGATCTCACTGTCTTTACCCTATTTCATTATCTGTAATTGGTGAAAACACACAAATGGAATGTAATATGAGCCTTATTAACAATGTTTTGACTGAGCAAAATGTCAGTAAGGCTCTCATTACACTCCATTAGGATCTGTGTTTCCATTGTGAGTATATCTTATACCATTCCTCTCCATCTGCAATTGGCGATTATTTATAAAAGTTTTTGTACAGAAGCAGCACCAAGATGGGGGGAGGGCTGAAGCTTAATAATAATAATAATAATGTAGTTAGTAGACAGCAACCACCCAAGGAGGTACAGTAGGGCCCCCACTTATACGGCAGGTTAGGTTCCAGGCTACTGCCGGAAAGCAGACTTAGCCGAAAAGCAGAACTCCATTTTTTCCATTTATAAATGCATATAAATGCCAGATAAGTTTACACTAACATATATTAAGTTAGCAATAGAACTAGTCATTAAAAAGTAAAATACACACACAGTACACTCATTATTTACCTCAAAATATTTGTAGTCTTAATGTAGAGCAAAAGGTGAGTAGTGGTTACTGTAAGAAGTCAGGTGTGGTAGGTATGGTAACCCTCCTGGCCACCCCACCCACACATACAGTGGACCCCCGGATTACGTCATTATTTCGTTCCAGAACGCTGTTCAAGTGCCGTTACCGAACGAATTTGTTCCCATAAGGAATAATGTAAATTAGTCCTTTTAGACCCCCAAAAATACAATTACAAAAGCACTTACAAAAATACACTTACATAATTGTTCGAGTTTGGAGCAGTACATAATCCAGGGGTCCACTGTACTATACTACAATGCTTAAAGTGCCCTAGAGTGATACAATGCATATACAGTACACTCATTACTTACCTTAACCCTTTCGGGGTTATGGTCGTACTAGTACGTTTTACGCACTGTGGTTATTGACGTACTAGTATGCCTAAATTCTAGCGCCCTCAAATCAAGCAGAAACAGGCTGTTAGGCCTAGATGTGATAGAATGGGTCTGTGCGGTCTAGTGTGCGCCGTATAAAAAAATTCATGCACCACACAGTGCATAATGAGGAAAAAAAAACGACCGTGTGTTTGGTTTAAAACAGCGACTTTGCAGTCTATTTTCGTATGGTATTTATGCTTGTATTCTCTTTTTCTTAGTCTCATTTTATAGAATAGATGATATATTACAGAAATAGAGATAATTTTGACTGGTTTCACGATGACAAGTACCTTGAAACTGAGCGCAAAGTAGCGAAAATGTTCGATTTTGGCCGATGTTCAAGAGTAAACAAATCACACCATGCGTCCAATACACATCAACTGGAGTGTCTAATATTCTTGCACAAGTGCGCTGATATTATTTATACCATTTTTACAATGATGCAGTTGTATACATAACAGTAAATTTTCTATTTTTTGTGAGAATAAAAATTCAAAATGGAAAGCAAAAGTAATGTAAGAGGGGCCTGGAGATGTGACTCCAGAACAGAGATGTTATTTTAGTGCCAGGAATGTCTGCCTTATTTATTATGGACCCTATTTTGAAATTGGCATCGTTTGAAATTTGTGTGAAATTGGCCAAATTGCCATTTTCTGACCACTATTTTGGGTAGTTCAAATTGGTAAATAGGTGGTTTCTTGTACTCAATCGATAGACGAAATGGAGTTCCAGCGAAATAGCTATAATTTTAGTAAACTGAAACATTGGAATTTACCGAAAATAGGGCTCAAAGTGGGCGAAATCACCGATGCGTAAATGTCATGGATACCGCTAACTTCGCAAAAGCATAATTCCGTTAGTTTTCGAACAAATTTCATATTTGTTGTGGCGTTATGATCGGAAAAAGATTCTCTATCATTTCATAAGAAAAAATATTTTTTTTTTCAATTCGTGGACCCTGAGAACGCGTTTCAGAGAGACCCCTTGGACCACCAAAGGGTTAAAATATTTGTAGTCTTAATGGTCTTAATGTAGGGTGAGAGGTGAAGAGTATTTATTTGTAGAAAGTCATATGGGAGCTATGGCATCCTGCCTGGCCACTCCCACCTACTACGATATTAAGCGCCCTAGAGCGATAAAATGCATATACAGTACACTCATTACTTACCTTAAAATATTTGTAGTGTTAACCCTTTGGGGGTTGACAGGCCCTCTCCCAAACTCGTTCTCAGGGTCGAATTTAAAAAAAAAAAAAAAAAAAAAATTCTTATGAAATGATAGAGAATCTTTTTCCGATCATAACGACACCAAAAGTATGAAATTTGATGGAAAACTTATGGAATTATGCTCTCATGAAGTTATCGGTCTCGACAATATTTACACATCGGCGATTTCGCCCACTTTGAGCCCTATTTTAGCCCAATTCCAATGTTCCAGTCTACTAAAATCATAGCTATTTTGCTAGAACTCTATTTCTTCTATCGATTGAGTACAAGAAACTGCCCATTTACCAATTTTAACTACCCAAAAAAGTGATCAGAAATTGGCAATTTGGCCAATTTTACACAAATTTCAAACAATGCCAATTTCAAAATTGGGTCCAGAATAAACAAGGCAAACATTCCTGGCACTAAAATAACATCTTCTCTGTTTATTAGTCACGTCTCCAGGCCCCTCTTACATTACTTTTGCTTTCCATTTTGAAATTCTATTCTCACAAAAAATAGAAGATTTACTGTTATGTATACAACTGCATCATTGTAAAAACGGTATAAATAATATCACTGCACTTGTGATAGAATATTAGACTCACCAGTTGACGTGTAATGGACGAGTGGGGTGATTTGTTTACTCTTGAACATCGGCAAAAATCGAACATTTTCACTACTTTGAGCTCAATTTCAAAGTACAGTGGACCCCCGGATTACGATGGCGTCGGATAACGATAAATTCGGAAGACGATACATTTTTCCATAAAAATAATGGTTCGGTAAACGATGATCCGCTCAGAAAACGCTATTCGTCTTAGACGCGTACACGGCACAACGCTCCATCCAGAGTCAGTGTGCCATTGTTTACCAGCAAGTGAGCGCCACCCACGCATTCATACCATACATTGTCATTATTCCATTGTTTTTAGTGCTTGCAACTGCTAAATAAGCCACCATGGGCCCAAAGAAAGCTCCTAGTGCCAGCCCTGTGGTAAAGGGCTGAGAGGGAAGAATGTGTCTTCTTAAGTGATTCAGTGATTCTACGATATGTTATGATACTAAAGCAGCAGGAGTTGATAAAGGCTATAGCACCAGCCAGCGATAAAGTGTAGCATTAACAGTGTAGCAAGTAAGTTAAGTGATTAAGCGATAGAAAAATGACGACACGAAACTTAACTCCTCCAGTGTTGTTGCAGTTAAATAGGGCGACTGACAACACCGCCGTGTGTCTGGCGGCCATCACTATTTAAGGCGTATCTTTCAGTGGCCCTTATACACCCGACAACACCACAACACCAGTCCTCGCATTCGTAATGATATTTTATTCATTCTAGAGTATATGTCATGTTTCTATGTTATTAATATTGTTTATTATGTCATATTAGATGAATTGTGATAGATAAATAAGCCATAGAGTTTATATTAGTGTCATTTTGAAGGACTATCTTGTCCTGTCCACAAACACACACCCCTGTCGCCGGCAAATTCCAAACATTCGCCAGAAACAGAACTCTCGAACACTTTTTAGAGCAACAGGGGTCCAGTGATTCAAGCTGGTCTTAGTGGCATTAAAAAACAAAGAAGGGAAGTAACCCAGGAAGAGGACTTGGTACCTGAAGTGTTAATGGAAGGGGATTCCACTTCCAAACACTAGCAACTACTCCTTCCTCTCCCCCTCCTTCCATCTTCCACACATCAACAACTCTTCAATAAAGGTAAGTGTCAAGTTATTACTGTTTTATGTACGTACTTTATATCTCATTCTTTTCTGTGTAATTTAATGTGGAAACAATATTTATTTTAATACTTTTGGGTGTCTGAAACGGATTAATTGAATTTCCATTATTTCTTATGGGGAAAATATTCGGATTATATTATTTTCGGTTTAAGTTAAGCCCCCTGGAACGGATTAATCACGTAATCCGTAGTCCACTGTACTTGTCATCGTAAAACCAATCAAAATCATCTCTATCTCTGTAATATATCTTCCATTCTATCAAATGAGACCAAGAAAACGAGAATACATCAATAAATATCATGAAAAAAGACTGCAAAATCGCTGTTTTAAACGAAAAATACGGTCAGAGTTTTTTCTCATTATGCAGTGTGTGCTGCAGGATTTTTTTATACTGTGCACACTGACCACACAGACCCATTCTTTCATATGTAGGCCTACCAGCCGTTTCCTGCTTAATTTGAAGCCACTAGAATTTATGCGTACTAGTACGGCACCGACCCTGGTGCGTAAAACGTACTAGTACAGCACCGACCCCAAAAGGGTTAATGTAGGGTGAGAGGCGAGTTTTATTTGTAGGAAGTCAGGTTTGGGAAGTATGGGCAGCCCTCCCCACCCCACTCACACGTAATGTGAACAAACCAGGAGAACACATCTGGTTTTCGTCACTTTACATTGTGTACAAGTCCTACAAGTCGCCTGGCTACCACAAGTCCTACAAGTCACCTGGCTACCACAAGTCCTACAAGTCGCCTGGCTACACAAGTCCTACAAGTCGCCTGGTTACCACAAGTCCTACAAGTCGCCTGGCTACCACAAGTCCTACAAGTCGCCTGGCTACCACAAGTCGCCTAACTACCACAAGTCCTACAAGTCGCCTGGTTACCACAAGTCCTACAAGTCGCCTGGCTACCACAAGTCCTACAAGTCGCCTGGCTACCACAAGTCCTACATGTCGCCTGGCTACCACAAGTCCTACAAGTCGCCTGGCTACCACAAGTCCTACAAGTTGCCTAACTACCACATGTCCTACAAGTCGCCTGGCTACCACAAGTCCTACAAGTCGCCTGGCTACCACAAGTCCTACAAGTCGCCTGGCTACCACAAGTCCTACAAGTCGCCTGGCTACCACAAGTCCTACAAGTCGCCTGGCTACCACAAGTCCTACAAGTCGCCTGGCTACCACAAGTCCTACAAGTCGCCTGGCTACCACAAGTCCTACAAGTCGCCTGGCTACCACAAGTCCTACAAGTCGCCTGGCTACCACATCTCATATTTATGTTAATTTATTCTATTGTGGGGTGTATTTAGATGGATTAAGCAAAATGTCTATATTAACGTGTGTAAGTTTACTTAGGTACAGGTACACAAATATAATTATCAGTTACATATAATAATAATGTAAGTATGTAGTCTGCCTGGGCTATATACTTACACCTACCTACATGTGGCCCAGAATCATATTATTACCATTGACATATGTTCACTGAGTTTAATCGTTTCTATCAACTACCTTTAGATGCCATCATAAACAAAGGGAGAAGTAATGAATAATTCATGCCGAGAATTGTAAACAAACGCGTTATGTATTAAGAGGAGTGACGTAATGTTTTCCCTCCACCCGGCTACCATACCTCCATAGTACAGTGGACCCTCGCCATTCGAATTTAATCCGTTCCAGGAGCTTGTTCTTAACGTGAAATGTTCGAAAGGCGATTTAATTTTTCCCATAAGAAATAATGGAAATACAATTAATCCGTTCCAGAAAACCAAAAATATATAAAAAATAATATATTTTAATAAAATTAAGCTTCTACATAGACAAAAACATTAAATACTACAGTGCTGTACTACTAAAAGTATTAGTAAATAAATGCAAGTCTTTTTACTTACCATTATTGAAGATTGTTGATGGCATATGGAAGAGAGGGAGGAGTAGTGAGGGAGGGAGGGGTTAGTGTTTGGAAGGGGAATCCCCTTCCAGAAGGACTTCAGGTACCAAAGCCCTATCTGGGGTTACTTCTTTTCTTTGTCTTTTATTCCCACTAGGACCAGCTTGGGAGTCACTGGACACTTTAACAAAATAACTGTCCACAGTCCTCTGTTTCTGGCACCTTTTCAACATGTTCCTGAAGAAGGACATTGTTTGGTCACTGAACATGCTGCTGTTATGGCTTGTTTGAGCTTGTTCAGGGTGGTATTTTTCAACAAAACTTTGCAATCTATTCCACATTGTACACATCTCCTTAATCTCTGAAGAAGGCACCTTCTTCAGCCCCTCTTCCTCCTCCTTCTCCCGTGAATCAATAGCGTCAAATCTGGTCTGATGCTCTTCTATTTCCAGCTCTTGCAGCTCTTGAGTTGTTAGCTCTACCCTGTGGCCCTGCACTAACTCTTCCACATCATCGCCACTCACCTCCAACCCCATGGACTTGCCCAATTCCACAATACAGTCCACAACAGGCACAGGGTCAGCCTCAAACCCTTCAAAATCCCTCTGTTGGACACAATGGTCTCCAAGCAGAGTTCAAAGTCCTTGAAGTCACTCCCTCCCAAGCCTTGCCTATAAGGCCTATGCAGCTGTAGATATTGAAATGATTCTTCCAGAACTCTCTAAGGGTCAATTCACTGTCCAAGGTCATTTCAAAGCACTTTTCAAACACTGCTTTTGTGTAGAGTTTTTTGAAGTTACAGATGACCTGCTGGTCCATGGGCTGGAGGAGAGTGGTGGTGTTAGGAGGCAAGAACTTCAGTTTTATGAATTTGAAGTCTTCACACAGTAGGTCTTCCATGTTTTGAGGATGTGAAGGAGCATTGTCCAGCAACAGGAGGCACTTTTTGTCCAAACCCTTTTCCTGTAGGTATTTTCTCACACTGGGGCCAAACACTTCATGGATCCAGTCACTGAAAAGGTGCTTTGTGACCCATGCATTCTGACTAGCTCTCCACAAGACACACAATCTACTTTTAACGACATTGTGTCTCTTGAACACTCTGGGATTTTCTGAGTGATACACTAGTAAAGGCTTTAATTTAAAATCCCCACTAGCATTACTACACATCAAGAGAGTTAGCCTGTCTTTCATAGTAATGAGTAATGTAGGTCCTGTTGGGCATTTTCTTCCAAAACAGGCCTGTTTCGTCACAATTGAACACTTGTTCAGGTTTCAATTTTTCAGTCTTTATGTAGTCCTGAAACTCCTTTATGAATTTTTCAGCTGCATGTTTGTCTGAACTGGCAGCCTCACCATGCCTTACCACATTATGTATGCCACTACGATGTTTAAATCTCTCAAACCAGCCTTTGCTGGCTTTAAATTCACTACCATTACAATCAGCACTGGTTGCAGGCATTTTCTTTAAAAGATCGGCATGCAAGTTCCTTGCCTTTTCACAAATAATTGACTCAGACACACAATCACCCGCTAACTCTTTATCCTTGAGCCACACCAGCAACAACTTCTCAATCTCTTCGATTATTTGTGGTCTGTTTTGGCTCGCACAGTAACACCTTTTGCAACATCAGCTTGCTTAATTTCTTCCTTCTTAAGCAGGATAGAAGCGATAGTTGACCTGTTTTTGCCATATATCCTGGCAAGATCACACAATCGCACACCACTCTCGTATTTTTGTATTATTTCCTTCTTCATTTCTAAGGTGTTTCTCACTTTTATCAGCCCAGGGGTACCACTAGGAACTTTCTTGGGACCCATGGTAGCTTATTTCACAGTCGCACGTAATGAACAAACTCCAAAAAATTATAATTAAGTGTGAAATGTCTGTGGAAGCGTGCAGGGTATTGTTCTCTCGAGTGTAAACAACGCGGGACTGGCTCTCCACGCCTGCGCTGTGAGGCACCCAAGCGCCTGGGCCGACAGGTCACGAACGTATTCGTTCGACTCGCGATAATTTGTTCGCATGACGATTTCAAATTTTTTGTACTAATGACGATTTGTTCGACTGCCGAGCCGTTCGAATAGCGGGGGTCCACTGTATAATAATACAGTGGTACCTCGAGTTACGATATTTTTTCGTTCGAGAATGCTGTTCAAGTGCCATTACCAAACAAATTTATCCCCATAAGGAATAATGTAAAATAGACTAGTCCTTTTAGACCCCCAAAATTACACTTACAAAAGCATTTAAAAAAATAAACTTACATACAAGGGTGAGTTTGGGGACCATCGTAAGTCGAGGTACCACTGTACTTACAAAAGCATTTAAAAAAATAAACTTACATAAAAGGGCGATTTTGGGGACCATCGTAACTCGAGGTACCACTGTATATCTTTATTTCTACACGTACATATACAAGGTATACAGGCCTAGCTAAATTCAATGACATACAGTGGACCCCCGAGTTTCGTAAAAACTTCACTCCTGAAGTCTGCTCAAGTGCCATTACCGAACGAATTTACTCCCTTAAGGAAAAATTTCACATAGGTTAGTCTATTTCAGACCCCCAAAAATACACTTCCACAAGAACTTACATAATTGCACGATTTCCGGGGTATTCGTTAACCGAGGGTCCACTGTACTATGATATAGAAAGCCGCTTTTTATGCAGAGCATTTTGGGCAAATTTGGTCAGTTTTGTCCCAGGATGCGACCCACACCAGTCGACCAACACCCAGGTACCCATATAAACATAAAATGTTTATATGCTATGTAACGTGTTTCTTATATAATTTTGAAGAAAATATCATAGATGGATTAATGATTATTATTATAATCAAAAGAAGCACTAAACCACAAGGGTGATGGATTAATGAAAATGAAAATGTCTATATTAACCCTTTCAGGGTTAATATAGACAGTTATTGGCGGTTTCTTGTACCCAATTGATAGAACAAATGGAATTCTAGCAAAATAGCTAAAATTTTGGTAGACTGAAACATTAGAATTGGCCGAAAATAGGGCTCAAAGTGGGCGAAATCGCCGATACCGCTAAATTTGCGAGAGCATAATTCCGTTAGTTTTTCATCAAATTTCATACTTTTGGTGTCATTATGATCAGAAAAGGATTCTTTATCATTTCATAAGAATTTGTTTTTTCCGAAAAATTTGCGACCCTAAGAACGAGTTTGGAAGAGGGCCTGTCGATCCTGAAAGGGTTAAAGTAAAATAAGACATTTAATGTGCCCAAGAGCGATTATTATTACGTAATGTTTTCCCTCCACCCGGCAACCACACCTCCATAGCATATAAACAGCATGTTTATATGCTTGTAACGTGTTTCTTATATAATTTTGAAGAAAATATCATGGATGGATTAATGAAAATGTTTATATTAACGTAAAATAGGACATTTAATGTGCCCAAGAGTGATTATTACATAATAGAGAGATGTGCTCACGGAAAATGTAAACAAACCGGGTGGCGCGCACCGTATTTGAAAGACCGCTCGCCGTATAGAAAGTTCTGGTCATAATTTGAACTCGCCGTATTAACAACACCGCAATGCAAAACGCCGAAAAGCGGGGCCCTACTGTACTACCGTTCTGCCAAGCGAATGTGAAATGGAAACCTATACGTAATTGTTTTACGTGTTATGGGGCTAGAGGACCCAACATGTATTTATGTATCTGTAACAGTTACTCTGGAATACCTAATTATATTGAACTGATGGGGGGCACAACTGCTTAAATTGTCTCTTATGGCTGAGAGGCAGCTGGGTCAAACCTTTATGTTTTCAATATAATAGGTTGTACTATACACACACACATTAAAATATGTAGTTTATAAAGTTGTATTTCTTTTTTTAAAAGTAAATAAGGTGTGGAGATGGGAAAAACAATTATTGTGGAAGCTAAAGAATGGTGCTTGGCGACAGTCTTTTGTTTTTTTTGGATGGGCATATGGGGGTAGCCTGGCTTGGTCTCTCACTCTCCTTGGTGGTTTCAAGCTGGTAGGATGCACTTATCCTTTTCTTTATTTCTGGGCAGGATGTGTGCCCCAGAGGCAAGGTTTAGACCTTAAAATGATGTAACCATTATATCCAGGGTGACTGCAGTGTCAAAACACTGGGTTAAGGCCCTCAAGAGAAAATTATTATAATAAAAAAAAAGCGCTAAATCACAGGGGTCATACAGCGCAGCAGGGCAGGGCAGGATGCAGGAAGAATGGGTTGTAAGAGGGAGAGGAATGATTAGTAGGGTATGGAGTGCAGCAGGACAGTGGATAGTGCAGGGACAGAGGGCAGCAAGAGATTGAGGCAGAAGGGACTCAGGGGAGTGCTAGAGGTATAATCTTCAGAGTTTGTGTAGTAAGTCAGTTGCTGTCAAAAAGTCAATGAGAGAGTCAGGATTAAAGGAGGGCCCATCAGCAAGAAGGGAAGGTAAAGAAAGGGCAGCAGAGCGAAGACAACGTTGGAGGTAAATTCTGTGTGCTCGTTGATAGAGTGGGCAGTCCAACAGACTATGGCGAACAGATACTGGAACATGACAATGCTCACAGAGAGGGACAGGGAGCCTCTCCATGAGATACCCATGAGTAAGAAGTGTGGCCGATGCGAAGACGGGAGAGAGTAGTCTCCCAACCTCGACATTGGTGACAAGAAGAAGGCCAGAAACCTATACAGTGGTCCCTCGACTTTCGGTTGGTCCGACTATCGGTGATTTCGAGTTTCGATGGCTTTTTTGGGTCAAAGTTTCCCTCGCCAACCGGTCATTTCCTTGACTATCGGTCCGTACCAGACCTGTCCGCCTACCCACGCAGGACGCCAGTCTAGCGTTGTTTACCATTAAGAGAACATTACCCAGCGCGCTCTTTCAAACATTTCACAATAAATTTATTGTGCTTATTGCTGGTTTAGTGATTGTCACTGAAATGTCACCATGGGTCCAAAGAAGCTTCCTAGTGGCACCCCTGTGGTAAAGAAAGTGAGGAACACCATTGAAATGAAAAAGGAGATTGTAGAAAAATGAGAGTGGCGTACGTGTGAGTGAGCTTGCCAGGATGTACAACGAAAACCAATCTATAACCTCCATCCTGGCAAAGAGAAAAGAAATCAAGAAAGCTAATGTTGCAAAAGGTGTTGACATGTTTGCCAAAAATAGATCGAAAACAGTGGATGAGGTTGAGAAGTTGTTGGGGGTGTGGATCAATGAAAAACAGATAGCGGGTGAGAGTATTTCCACGGCGATAATTTGTGAAAAGGCAAGGCAGTTGTGTGATTTCAAAGCCAGGAAAGGCTGGTTTGAGAGATTTAAGAAACATAGTGACATACACAGTGTTGTGAGGCATGGTGAGGCAGCCAGTGCAGACAAACGTGCAGCTGAAAAATTTGTGCAGGAATTCAAGGTGTTCGTAGACACTGAAAAATTTGAACCCCAACAAGTGTTCAATTGTGATGAAACAGGCCTGTTTTGGAAGAAAATGCCAAACAGGACCTTCATTACTCAGGAGGAAATGGCACTGCCAGGACACAAGCCTATGAAAGACAGGCTAATTCTCATGTTGTGTAGTAATGCTAGTGGGGATTATAAAGTGAAGCCTTTACTGGTGTATCATTGAAAATCCCAGTGTGTTCAAGAAACACAATGTGAACAAGAATAATGTGTGTGTGTTTTGGAAGGCTACCACCAAGGCATGGGTCACGACGGCAATTTTCCTGGAATGGCTCACTGGAGTGTTTGGCCCCAGTGTGAAGAAATACCTCCTGGAAAAGAAATTGCCACTCAAGTGCCTCCTGCTACTGGACAATGCTCCTGCTCATCCTCACAACTTGAAAGACTATTTGTCTGACAACTTCAGTTTCATCACAGTGAAGTTCTTGCCTCCTAACACCACTCCTCTCATCCAGCCCATGGACCAGCAGGTCATTTCTAACTTCAAGAAACTGTACACCAAAGCAGTGTTTCAGAAGTGCTTTGAAGTGACCTCGGACACTGAGTTGACCCTAAGAGAGTTCTGGAAAGATCACTTCAATATCCTCCATTGCATAGGCCTTATAGGTAAGGCTTGGAAGGGAGTGACTTCCAGTACTTTGAACTCTGCTTGGAGACCACTGTGGCCGGATTGTGTTGAAAAGAGGGATTTTGAAGGTTTTGAGGCTGACCCTGACCCTGACGACCCTGTGCCTGTTGCGGAAGATATTGTGGAATTGAGCAAGTTCCTGGGGTTGGAGGCGAGTGGTGAGGATGTGGAAGAGTTGGTGGAGGACGACCGGGTAGACCTAACCACTGAAGAGCTGAAAGAGCTTCATCAGGAAGAGCATCAGACGACAGTTAAGGAAATTGATTCAGAGGAGGAGGATGGACAGGGTGAGGTAGTAACTTCTTCAGAGATTAAGGAAATGTGTTCTATGTGGACTAAGTTGCAGACATTTGTTGAAAAACACCACCCTGAGCAAGCTGAAATAAGCCATCTCTGCCAACAGTTCAGTGACAGAGCCATGTTGCACTTCAGGAAAATGTTAAAGAGGCGCCAGAAACAGAGCACTCTTGACAGTTATTTTTCGAGGCAGGGGTCCAGTGACTCAAGCTGGTCCCAAAAAAACTAAACAGATCACAGCTAAGCGACTTAACAATCCCTGGCTAACACCCAGCATCCTTAACCCTTTCAGGGTTATTGACGTACTAGTACGGCTTACGCACTGGGGTTATTGCCGTACTAGTACGCATAAATTCTAGCGCCTTCAAAACAAGGGGGAGAGAGCTGGTAAGCCTGCATGTGTTAGAATGGGTCTATGTGGTAAGTGTGCGCAGTAGGAAAAAAATCTATGCACCTGCATTGCATTGTGGGAGTGGTAATTCAGTGCGCCTTTGTCACCAAGCCATGGGTTTAAGGAATACCTCACTCCGTCAGTGTGAGTGGTAGGGAAGGCAGTGGGGGAGTGGGGAAGGCAGTGGGGGAGTGGGGAAGACAGTGGAGTGGGTGGGGAAGACAGTGGAGTGGGTGGGGAAGGCAGTGGGGAGTGGGGAAGACAGTGGGGAGTGGGGAAGACAGTGTGGGGGTGGGGAAGACAGAGGGATGGGTGGGGAAGACAGTGGGGTGGGTGGGGAAGACAGTGGGGGAGTGGGGAAGGCAGTGGGGGAGTGGGGAAGGCAATGGGTGGAGTGGGGGGAAGACAGTGGGGTGGGTGGGGGAGTGGGGAATACAGTGGGGTGGGTGGGGAAGATAGTTGGGTGGGTGGGGAAGACAGTGGGGGAAGGCTGGCTGGCTGGCAGGCAGGCAGTCAGGCAGGCTGGCTGACCAGCTGGCAGGCTAGCTAGCTGGCTCTGTAACACATGTACACAAATACAAAGTGTAAATAATCTAGGGTAAATAAAATAGGATAAATACATAGTGTAAATTACCTAGGATAATCCAGACTGACAAATAATATATCAGAACTCAGATGTGGTAGTATTGGTTCAATAGTGACTGTCTCTGAGACAGAGAGAGACAGAAAGAGAGACAAACAGACAGGCAGATAAAACAGTGAAAACAAATAAAGGGAAGGCAATGTACACTCATTTGTCAAATGTCATCACTCTGATAAGAGGAGGCTAACCCGTCACCCTTGGCTGGCAGGGAGGCAGGGAAGGAGGCAGGGAGGGAGGCAGGCAGGCAAGGCAGAGTACCCACATCAAATGTCAAAACTAATTAGTTTAGCTGATAATAATAAGATAAGAGGACCCTCACCCCTCATCAATGTCACTTGTAATTAGATTACTGATAAGACTGACACACTTACCACCATGCTTCAACAACAACAATAATAATAATAATAATAATTATTATTATTATTATTATTATTGTATTTTCCCTGCCAGTCAGTCAGTCAGCCAGCCGGCTAGCTGGTCAGCCAGGAAGCCAGCCGGCTGGCCATCCATGCAACCAGCTGTTCAGCCAGCCAGCTCTTCAGTCAGCCAGCTGGTCAGCTAGCCAGCCAGCCAGCTGGTCAGGTAGCCAGCCAGCCAGCTGGTCAGCCAGCCAGCCGGCTGGCCATCCATGCAACCAGCTGTTCAGCCAGCCAGCTCTTCAGTCAGCCAGCTGGTCAGCTAGCCAGCCAGCCAGCTGGTCAGCTAGCCAGCCAGCCAGCTAGCCAGCCAACTGGTCAGCTAGCCAGCCAACTGGTCAGCTAGCTAGCTAGCCAGCCTGTCAGCCAAATGGTCAGCTAGCCAGCCAGCCTGCCAGCCAGCCAACTGGTCAGCAAGCCAGCCAGCCAGCCTGCTAGCTGGTCAGCCAGCCAGTCGACTGGTCATCAATCCAGCCAGCTGTTCAGCCAGCCAGACGACCAGCCAGCCAGTTGGTCAGGTAGCCAGCCAGCCAGTTGGTCAGCTAGCCAGCCAACTGGTCAGCTAGCCAGCCAACTTGGTCAGCAAGCCAGCCAGCTAGCCTGCTAGCTGGTCAGCCAGCAAGCCAGCCAGTCGGCTGGCCATCCATCCAGCCAGCTGTTCAGCCAGCCAGCCAGCTTGGTCAGCTAGCCAGCCAGCTGGTCAGCTAGCCAGCCAGATGGTCAGCCAGCCAGCTGGTCAGCCAGTAATTATTGTGTAGTATACAAGGAGTGTATATATACAAAATATGGTTTATATTGGTCTCACAGGACATAAAAGTTACTTGACAAAATAAAATGTTAAAAAATAAAAGAAAAAAGTATAAAAAAAATAAATAAACTATTACCGGGTGACAGGCAGTCGGCGATGTTGCCGTAAGCGGTTCCATTTTGGTCAACTTCAATCCTCTATATCTCCGTAAGTATTGATCGCAAAAATGTATTTTTTAGCCTATTAGATTTAGAAAAAAGAACTCTATCATTTCATAAGAAAAAATAATTTTTTTTTTTTGAAATTCATGGACCCTGAGAACGAGTTTCGGAGACCCCCCTTGGACCCTGAAAGGGTTAAATCCATAAACAAGAGGCACCAATATGAAAAACAATATAGAAGGGGTCTAATAACCAGAGAACAATCCAAACGCTACTCATCAATCCTTACTAGCCTGATAAGAAGGTCCAAAAAATTGTATTATGAGAACAGACTCCAGACCGTAAAAGGTGATATGAAAAAGACCTGGAAAACCCTATCTACAATTCTAGGAAATAAAAAGATATCCACGAACAATACCATCAAATTATCAAAAACAGACGAACCCCTACTCTCACCAACTGAGACAGCAAACAGACTTAATGTTTTTTTCTCCACCATAGGAAAGAATCTAGCGAGTAAAATCCCAAGCTCGAACACTCGTCCAACAGACTACCTCACCAACACCTACCTTGATACACTATTCCTAGCTCCTACCAACTCACTTGAAGTCTCGCTCATAATCAACACCCTTAAAAACAAAGCAGGAGACAAACAGCTTACCACCCTTTATGTACAAAAGAGCTTCACACGTACTGTCACCAATTATAGCAACATTATTCAATAAATCCATTGAATCTTCCACCTTCCCATCAATTCTCAAAATAGCTAGGGTCACCCCGATCCACAAAGGAGGTGACCAAAGTGACTTGAACAATTATAGACCAATCTCAAATTTACCACTGCTTTCTAAAATCTTCGAAAAATTAATTCATAAACAGATCTATTCCTTCCTCGTTTCACACAATGTACTAAACCCCTGTCAATTTGGATTCAGGACTAACAAGAACACAAACGATGCTATAACACACATGTTATAGTTAATATACACCGCACTTGAGAAGAAAGAAGTTCCGCTGGGAATCTTTATAGACCTACGCAAAGCATTTGATACAGTCGACCATGATTTATTGCTCACAAAATTAGCCCACTATGGTATTAGGGGGCACCCCCTCAATTACCTAAAGTCGTACCTTAGCAACAGAAGCTAGTATGTGTACACAAATGGAGTGAACTCTTCCACACGACAAATTACAGTCGGTGTCCCTCAAGGTAGTGTCCTGGGGCCACTCTTATTTCTCATTTACATAAACGACCTACCGAATGCATCACAACTACTCAAACCCATTTTATTTGCAGATGACACAACATATGTCTTCTCTCACCCAAATCCAGTCATACTAGCCAACACAGTTAATGCCGAATTACAGAAAATAACAACATGGATGACGACAAATAAACTTACTCTCAATACTGACAAGACCTACTTCATACAGTTTGGAAACAAAGCTACAAATGTTCCACTTAACATAACACTAAATGGTGCACCCATCGCAAGACTCAAAGAGGGAAAATTCCTAGGAATCCACCTTGACAGCAGTCTTAAATTCCAAACTCGTATACAACAAATTTCCAAGAAAATCTCAAAGACAGTAGGTATATTATCTAAGATACGCTATCATGTGCCACAACCAGCTCTCATTGCACTATATCATTCTCTTATCTACCCTTATCTCACCTATGGAATCAGTGCATGGGGCTCAACAACATTAAATCACCTTAGACCACTCATAACCCAGCAAAAGGCTGCAGTCAGGATGATGATAAATTCCCACTCTAGACAACATACTCCACCTATATTCAGAACATTAAAACTACTCAACGTAAAAAATATTCACACCTATTCATGTGCCATCTACATACATAGATAATCTCAATTTATATGTCATCCTCCTTAACACTTGTTCAATATCAATATCATATTGTTCATTTAAATATTATAGTATCATCATTTTGTTAAATAGAAATAAAATATATAACTAGAAGAAACACAATAAATTTTCTAGTATTGTTATTATACTAGTAATGCATCAACATATTGTAACTTGAATTAAATATTCAACTAAACTAAACTCAACCAATTTCTCTTGTATTGTCTTTTTATTGTATGTATAATCAGATTGAAATTTTAAATAATACAGAACTAGAATAAACTCAATCAATTTCTCTAGCATTAAGTCTTTAGTGAATAAGTCTTTAGAATAAGCTGCCCCTAATGCCATGCATGCCAGTGGCTCTCCTTGCATTACAGTTTTATAATTGTAACTACCAATAACAATGTACACTTGTAACATGCATTGAAATAAAAATATTATTATTATTATTATTATTATATTGACTGACTGAATAACTTAGACACTCAGTACAACTATCGACTTCAGTTCCAGAACCTCTACTATCCACCTCAGCCCAGTAGGGCCACAGCATAACTCTCCATTCTCTTCACAATCATCCACAAACACCAGCACCCACAATTTAAGGTAAATACTATTATTTCTGTTACATTTGTAGTCTTAAGCAGTAAAAACAACATAATACATCACGATAATGAACTACAATTACATATTCACTTTCATTTTTGTAAGATCTGTTGGTCTAAAAAAAACTTGTTTGGCTTTTTGGGGACTCCCAGGAACGTAACCCTTTTTTTCCCATAAGTTCTTTTAATTATCTAACACGACGTTTTCAGGAACGTAACT
>WNWK01010304.1:0-70964 GCA_009830355.1 Cherax destructor | reverse complement strand
ACGTATCTAAAATATATTTAGTTGGGTTAGGCTAAATTAAATTGCGCTTGTTGTAATAAGGTTAGGTAGGTTTTCAAAGTTTCTCTTGGAACAAAATTATAAATTCCCACATTAACATAAATTAAAAAAATATATCTTTAAACGTATAAGAAAATTTTAGAAAGGACTTAATTTTAGATGAGTTCTTGCTAATTGACCAGTTTTGCGTAATCGGCACGACATATATATATATATATATATATATATATATATATATATATATATATATATATATATATATATATATATATATATAGCTTAAATAGCAACGCTCACCTTGCCATATAAGACAAGTGAAAATTTGTGTATGCAATAATTTCGCCAAAATCATTCTGAACATAACGAAAAAATATATTTCATTGTGTTTTTATTATTAAATTATTATTAAATTGCGCTTGTTGTAATAAGGTTAGGTAGGTTTTCAAAGTTTCTCTTGGTACAAAATTATAAATTCTTACATTAACATAAATGAAAAAAATATATCTTTAAACGTATAAGAGAAAATTTTAGAAATGACTTAATTTTAGATGAGTTCTTGCTAATTGACCAGTTTTACCTAATCGGCACGACATATATATATATATATATATATATATATATATATATATATAATATATATATATATATATATATATATATATATATATATATATATATATATATATTATATATATATATATATACGTCGTGTCGAATAGGTAAATGACAAGCAAAAATTTGCGTATGCAGTAATTTCGCAAAAATAATTTTGAATCTAACGGAAAAAACTATATTTCATTGTGTTTGTTTATTATTTAATTATTGTAAACTTATCTGAAATATATTTTGTTCGATTAGGCTAAATGAAAATTCGCTTGTTATAATAATGTTTTCAAAGTGCGACTCAGAGCAGTTTATACTGGATTGTCTAGTCCAAGTTCAGGGCCAGAACAGCTCTCTTTACCAAGACATTCTCAAGACCTTCTAGGACATCACCGTAAAATAGAAGAAGATTTGAGGATATGCGCCTCCTGGTAGAAGGGTAACAGATTCAAATGAATTTCTCCTGGCAACTGAACCTCTTGTCCAAGAGTCACAATTACTTTGCCAGGGAAACTGGGCTTAGAGAGGACATTTCCAAATGAGACTGAAAAACCCTAGCTTGTTTTGATCCCCCCTCAAGAATGTTCTTCAGTCATGAACTATGGCTTCGTTATCCTCCAAATTTAGGCGATAACATCTGTCTCTCTTGTAAACATCGAAGATGACTTCTACACGGCGAATTCAAGCACTGAAAAAGTTCCTTATATTATTGGCATTTATCAGAAAATATACACTACCTGTTGTCCACCATAGTGTTGTCCACCACAGTGTTGTCCACCACAATGTTGTCCACCATAGTGTTGTCCACCACAGTGTTGTCCACCACAGTGTTGTCCACCACAGTGTTGTCCACCACAGTGTTGTCCACCATAGTGTTGTCCACTACTTTGTTGTCCACCACAGTGTTGTAAACCATAGTGTTGTCCACTACTTTGTTGTCCACCAAAGTGTTGTTCACCATAGTGTTGTTCACCATAGTGTTGTCCACCATAGTGTTGTCCACTTTTTTTGGTGTTCACCATTATGTTGTCCACCATATTGTTGTCTACTACAGTGTTGTCCACTACAGTGTTGTCCACCACAGTGTTCTGGAAATAAATGGTATAAAATACCGACACAATGGAAAAATAAACACATAAGCAGTATAATGTGATCCTTTATTGACAACGTTTCGCCCACGCAGTGGGCTTTATCGAGTCACAGACAGATCTACCTGGAAAAAGAGTAACATGAGTATTTATAAGATTTAGTCAGGTGGAGAATGCTGGGTCAGGTGGAGAATGCTGCATGTGACAGTCTTCAAAGTAGTGTGATAGTTTAAAAAGGTTTATTTATCTTATAAATACTCATGTTACTCTTTTTCCAGGTAGATCTGTCTGTGACTCGATAAAGCCCACTACGTGGGCGAAACGTTGTCAATAAAGGATCACATTATACTGCTTATGTGTTTGTTTTTCCACCACAGTGTTCTCCACCACAGCTGACAACAGTTGGTTATCAACAACAACCTTTGTTTTAAACTCTGGGTTTTTTAGACCGATCATTTCAGTTTACCTCGTAGAACTTGTCGAGGTCAGAATTGCCCCAGATAGAATTTCGCCAATTATGGTTGGCAAAGAATGTAGTACAGATCAATTCTGGAACGTAAAAAAAGTTTTGAGGTGCTTATCTTGTCTTTGGCTTGTAATATACCTTCTTGAATATAACCTACGATCACGTTTTATTCATGTACCTTCTTTGCCTTTTGAGTATTTTTTTTTCTGGTTGATGCTCTCCTTGAGAGTCTACAAGTGAAACTATTTTTTATTTTAATAGGCTTTCCATGAACAGATTGCTTTGCTGAACTGATTGGATTATTTTACTGCAGGATCTAAAACTTCTCGAGTGTCCAGCACTATCAAGTTGTCAGTATTAATGAAAGAGCTTCCTATTGACACCATTCCTTCTTCCATGACCTTTACATTATTCAGGAAACGAAGTTGTTTGTCAGTTTTTCTTGTCTACGTTTGTCATGAATTCATTTGTTAATTGTGTTATTGCAGGTCCGTCCTCCATCCACCTGAGCAAAGCTGATGGATTTTCAGTTAATCCACTATCTCCTTCCTCAGCTTTTATTACGGGATTATTGTGCTGGTGACTCTCATTCAATGACATTCGACAAAATACTCGGCTTGACATATGTCATATAAGTTGACTAAAATAGTTCTGATATATTTAACATCATCAGTTGCATGAGAAATACAATGAAGATGGTTCTCCGCTTTATCCCATGTAAATATCTGCTGCTGTACTAGAATGATAATATACCAGAAAAAGGAATAAGGGGTTTTCTGAAGAACCAATTCAAGTCACTCCTCAACTGAGACGGAATGATGACCGGATTATTCTTCATAAACACGGCAATGGAGGTGGAACAGCGCACGTAATTTGGTGGACGTGAAGATCTTTCTTCTGGGACCCTGATCACTTAATATGCCCTATTAAGTCTCCAGGCACTGATAAGACTAATTCCGGAAGGTAGAAACGTCAACACCTTCTCACACCTTAACTGTACTCGAGATTTTGGGGTTAGAGGACATTTCCATGACACGAAGATAAGTTTCCAAACGAGTTTCAAGGACAGTCATGAAAGCATGTAAAAATTTCAATAATTTATTTCAGTGTGCAGCCTTAAATACAAAAGTTACACCTGGCAGGTTTCGAATCTGCCATGCGAATAGTCTGCTGAAGACGTACTTGTGGCCAGCATATTTAAAACACTTACTGTAATGTCTAAGACGCATCAGTCAAACACTTCATGATCTGTTTGCTCATCACTTCACTCACAATTCATCACCCTGAGAAAAAAATTAAAACCAGATAAAATTATGAACAACCATCAAAAAAAATATAAAACTAAAAGAACTGAAATTTTCAAAATCAAAATGCATATTTTGGGTTTATGTTAGATTTTACTGTACGCTAATTCTAAGGTTATTTTTTGGGAATTCCTGAGGATCTATTAGTTGTTAATAATGTGTGACGGGCCGAGGTTATACAAATATTTATTCCTATATTTGATTTAGGTGACATTTTTAAAAATGGCCGCCATGGATAAACAGGTTAAGGTTCAAGGTGGCCACTGTCTTCATATTCATTGTTTTGGCGGTACGTAAATATCTGTGCAACGATGAGTGATGGATGTGTAAAAAAACACCCAAATTTAAAAATTAAAAAAATCTCCCATAATCAACATAAATTCTCTAAAATGCATTTTACATAGGTATTTAACACACTTTCTATCTCACTAGGGAGCTTGCATGTTACCCACGTAACTATGACAGAGAAACAGAGGAAACTAGAGGAGCAGCAGTCAGACGTGGGTCACTGTTAGCTGACAACTACTACAGATGTGGAGGTTAAGTTACGTAAGATTCTTCCGGAAACAGAACAAGTGTTTCCTGACGTTGTCTTAGTCATAATATGACTCGCCACTGAAGCCTGTGGTCATCTGACCGAGACCTTCCACTGGCTTATCTGTCCACCTCCTTAAAAATTAATAAAAAGTCGAGATGAGGTGTGGTGTCTGTGGGGAGACCTTCCTCCAGTATTTTTTTCTCATTGACAGAATTCGCGGTACACATTGTGGCCTTTTTGACTGTATAATTGACAGTTAACCAATCACATCGTGCCACAAAACAAATCAGTATTAACATAGACAAAACACATAATAATTATGAAGACAAAAAAAGATTCTCCAGTGATTAAGCATTACTTCTGATGATATTGTTCAGAGGAATAATATTAGATTAACTGAATATTACCATCCCAACTTTCATTGAAAATAAGGGAAGTCACTAAAGTAAACTTAATTTAAAAGTATAGACATATTTTTTCACTTTACAGAAGTCATAAAATAATTAACATAAAGCGACATCATATGCTTTTTTAAATTATTCTAGAAAATGTTCTATTCTAGTTCAAGTGTGATCGTAACAACCAAAACAAGTGATCTTAGCAAGTATGACAAGTGATCTTAGCAACTAGGACAAGTGATCTTCGCAACCAGTTAAAGTGGGGATCTTAGAGCACGGTCTAGGCTCAATAGCGCCTTCTTCTTTATACTGCCTAGTGCTTTCTTTATGACATCTACAAAGTATAATATGTTCTTAGCTACTAGTCTGGTCATGGCCCGGACCACGGGGGCCTCGGCAAACCCTCCAAGTATTCTTCATGTAAGGTCTACTGTGCTAAAATAAAAATCACCATAATGTGACAAGAATAAATTTCAGTTAACTCACAAATCAGAGATGACAACGTCGAAAATTATTCATCTTTTCGCCGGGTCTCCATGTGGACAAGACCCGGGTCTCCATGTGGACTAGACCCGGGTCTCCATGTGGACAAGACCCGGGTCTCCATGTGAACAAGACCCGGGTCGGGACAGTACCTACAATAATATTCATCTTGTGAAATAAAGAAAAGATTAGAAAGTCAGAATTTAGGTCATTGATAAGTGAGCAGTCTTTTCGTCTTGTAACATTTAAAATACCAATGTTATTTTAATTACAGATCCACCTGTAGGTAGATATCTCAGCTTTGCATTAGGTAAGATCGAAATCTTTGACTAAATAATCTAGTTCTGGTCAATTTGGGAAATGCGGAGGTTTTCTTGAGAATGCTGCGTTAAGCGCAACATCTTCGAGTTTTTAAAAGATGAACCTTCCCCATCCTAATTTCTTTCTAAAGAAAGTGGATCGCAACTTGTTAAAGCTTCACTATGCAGCAGTGGGAAATGGATTACGGTGTGGGCTGATAACATTAACACATTTCTTCTGTCATTATCCTTTTTCGTTCTTCCAAATTTTTTAATTCGAGGAATAGAAATATCATACATCTTCTGGTACTGTGTAACCATCCTGGTTATTTTGAGTGAAAACCGATGTGGGGAAATGTACCCCTACGATAAAGTGGACTGTTAATGTTGCTATACTTAGCTTGTAGATGCATCCACGATTACCCAGCCGTCCCAGTAACCGATGGTTGATGCAGACGTTCACATCCCCCACAGGGCTGTATGGGTGTAAAATAACACATAAGACTTATATTATTGCCCCAAAGGAGCGTATGCCATATAATCGGTCATTGAATGGACTTAATGGCGGTTTTACTCACTGGTTTTGGGCGGATCGCCCACGTGTGACCGGGTGAATGATAAATCTGCCTAGAACAAAATATGTATTCCTAACTGTGCAGCAGGTGACATCTATGTCTAAGCAGACTTACCTGGGTATTTGTAACAGACCCTTAATTCACACCCGGATATCGTTGTCTTGATTTGTAGAACGCTGATGAGTCACCGTCTTGTTTCGATGGAGTTCTCTAGCGATTGTCTCTCTACGTTTGTCTTTTAGCAGTAATAAGAAGCTGCACACACTTCTGAATATACTGCGATTTTGTTAACACTAAACGCGCTGGAACAGAGTTCTTATCCGTTTTCCCGACGTTAGTGGAGATTGAATTAGTAGAACTGATGCGTAAACCTAATGTCTTGGTTAGGTTAAATCCCCTCGCCGCAGCTCCTGTCCCTTCCGTGGCCGAGTTCAATCTCACCCCTCGTGTAGCCTCATGCCTCAGCGGGGCTTGGCATCGCTGACATCAGCACAATTTCAACAATTGCTACATGCTACTACAAGTGGCAATTCAAATGCTTGTGTTCTCTAAATACTTTTATCACTGGAACACATGATTGTAAATTCAAGTGTAGAAATGGAAACAGCAGTTTCCTGTAACTTTTCTGTTACGGCAAATAGTTACATTTATATCAAATGTCTCAAACACTCATATACACTCGCTGCTACTTGGTCAGACAACACGTAACATACTGTGGCCCGTTCTTCTGCTCTTAATTAAGTTGTTTTCAAAGCTAGACACACCGTCTGGCCCTTTCTAAGGGCCGGAAAGGGTAGGACCCATGAAAAGAGTAAAAAGGGCTAATACCCCCTCTCTTTTGGAGAATTTTCTCCACACTGGGGGGCAGCGAAGGTTTACTGAAAGTGAACTACTCATCACTTAACATTAATTTTATTTTCTCACTCGCCATCACTGCTGCTTGTCTTCTCTGAATAGCTTCAGTCTGTGTGGTTTCTGGAGAATCAATAATTTTATTTTTGTTTTCAACACTGTGTAATTCTAACGGCACTAATTTATCTATTGTCCGCTTATTCACTACACCTTTGCTCAAAACATCAACTGTCCTGATGATTCCATTAGTATCAGGATATATGGTCACAATTTTTCCAAGAGGCCATTGGGACCTCGGACCATCATTGTTAATAATCCCTATGTCACCAGGTCTTAAGGACTTATAATTTTCTGGAACACCAGCTCCATAGAAGTGTTCTCTCAATGAGGTGAGATAGTCTTCTCGCCAAATTTTCTCCCAGCGTTCAATCACTTTATTAAGGTGTTTGAATTTGCGTCTGAGATTGCTCAGGTTCGAAATGTGTAGGATCCTCTATGATTTCTTTATCATTCATGGGAGGAACAGGTTCGAGCCTTCTGTCATGTGGTAAATGAGATGGACTTAACACTTCTAAATTGTCCAGATCATCGGTAACATACGTTAAAGGTCTGTTGTTGACTCTATTTTCTATTTCAGTTACGACTGTACGAAATTCTTCTAAGTCGATTCTCTGACGATGAAGTCTTCCTTAAACAACGTTTCACAATGCCTATCATTCTTTCGTAAAATCCGCCGTGCCATGGGGATTTAGGAGGAATGAATCTCCAACGACAATTGCGTTGATTCAGCATCTGTTGTACTTCAGGCTGCTCAAAAATCTTGTTTATATAAGCAGCACCAGCAACAAAATTCGTTGCATTGTCTGATATCATCAGCCTGGGAAATGCCCTTCTGGCTGCAAACCTTCTAAATAATTTGATAAAGGTTTCAGCAGACATATCAGTGGCTACTTCTAGATGTACTGCTCTAGTTGTAGCACAGGTGAACAAACAGATGTACACCTTGATAGGAACTTTGTCAACTGTTTTAGTTAAAATTATTGGTCCAGTGTAATCTACACCTGTCACCTCAAATGGAGTGACATGACATACTCTTTCAGAAGGGTATGGAGGTGGACCTGGATACTGACATACTCTCATATCATAATGACGACAAGTAATACAGTCTCTTATTTGTTTCTTCACACTTTGTCGACCTTGAGGTATCCAGTAGGATTGACGTATATGACAAAGAGTGTCAGCTACACCACCATGTAACACGTTACTGTGGGCATTCTTAATAATCATTCTTGTTAGCCAATGATTCTTGGGGATCAATACTGGATGTATTGTTTCCTTAGGTAGTGAAGAATTATGAATTCTTCCTCGACATCTTATATTTTTTTTCTGAGTCGAGATAAAGTCCTAAAGAATTAATCATATTAGGTTTCTTTGGAGATTTATCCTGAGTTTCCAGAAATCTATACTCTGTAGTGAAAACATCTTTCTGTATTAACTTTATCCAGTATTTAATGGGTTCAAGTAATTCATAATTAGGTTTTATAACTTTAATGAATTTAAAGACAAGAGCTGTAACTCTTAAGAGTTTACCCAATGATGAGTATTTAGATCCATCAATGACTATTTCTTTGGTGTCTGCTATATTTAAACAGATTATTTCTGTTGTGTTCAAACAGACTGTTTCTTCTGGCATAATGTAAGCTTTTTGCTGTGGCCAGTTATTTTCATTAGAGAGACAGTTAGGTCCGTGGAGCCATAATTTATTATCCACAAAGTTCTTGAGTGGGACACCACGTGACAACATGTCAGCTGGGTTCTCTTGTGTAGAGACGTGGAGAAAGAGATAGTCTCTCTGCATCTCTCTTATTTCTGCTACTCTATTCTGTACATAGACCAACTTACTCTTATTATTTCTTAACCACTGGAGAACTGCTTCATTGTTACTCCAGATCACAGTTTTTTCAATAGTGAGATGATCAAGTACTTTGTTGAGATAGACAGCTAATTTTGTACCTACATAGAGTGCTGTCAGTTCCAATTGTGGTACTGTTCTGACCTTCAAGGGTGCAACCCTGGCCTTTGAAGTAATTAAAGTACTTCCTTCAGCGTTACTCATGTAAGCTACAGCGCCATAACCTCTGGTTGACGCATCACAGAACACATGTAATGTGTACTTGTTTCCCTCTTGATCTATTTGTCTGGGAAATTTAATTTGATGAAGTTGTTTAAACTCCTTGGATATTTCATCCCATTCTTGACTCATTTCTAGAGGCAAGTTCTCATCCCAACCTATTTTAAGTTTCCAAGCATCTTGTACAAGCATTTTACCTTTTATGGTAATTGGTGAGACGAGTCCTAGAGGATCAAAGGATTGTGATACCTCTGACAGTAAACTACGTTTAGTAAGTGTACTGCTTGATTTAGTGGTTATCCTTTTGAGACTCAAAGTGTCTTCCTGTGTGTTCCAATTAAGTCCAAGCATGTTGTTGCATTCAGGAATTTCAGCTTCAGGGAAATCTTCTTTGATAAGTTCCCTTAATTGATTTGAATTAGTATTCCACATCCTTAGAGGCATATTTGCTTCTTTCATCTCCTTGTTAGCTTCTCTGTATAAGGATTTCAAACCCTCCTCTTTATTCACAGTACCTTGAAGATTGTCCACATAGAAACTTTTCTTTAAGATTTCTTTGAAGGGACTTTCAGATTTCTTCAAATGTGTATTAAGAGTAGCTTCTAGTAAGAATGGAGAGGATGTTGCACCAAATAATACTGACTTGAAACGATAAGTTTTCACAGGACTTTGAGGATCATGTGGATTTTCTGGCCACAAGAATCGAGTATAATCTCTATCTATTTCTTGTAGTCCTACTCTTAAGAAAGCATTGGAAATATCAGCCGTGTAGGCATATGGATTTGTGCGAAATTTCATAAGCACGTCTCCAAGCTTCTCAGTTAGTGAGGGTCCAGTCATCAGACAGTCATTAAGGCTTGCTACATCTTTATTTGCACGTGCGCTGCAATTGTATACAACACGTAGTGGAGTGGTTTCAGAATTTTTCCTGACTCGACTATTTCCTCAATGAATTTATTGTCTAACTGTTCTTGTATGATATTATCATAGACAGTCAGCAGCTCTGGATTCTTCCTGAGCTCATGTATTTGTGCTTTCATTTGTCCGAAAGCCATGCGATAATTGCTAGGTAGATGTGGTGGATTTAATTTCCATGGTAACCTAACTCAATACTGTCCATCTTCATATTTGACAGTGTCCAAATATTGGTTATAAGTCTCAGACTCCTGTGGGTTTGGTTTATTTACATCAATACCTATCGCATCTAAATCCCACAACTTATCAACTGGCTCATTCATTTCTTCCAGTAATGATATTTTTTGTTGTGGTACATGATCAGCAGTTATTTTTGTAACTAGTACATTTTCTACTGAATCAATTTCAGCTTCTTTCCCGCTTTGAGACGGAATTGGACCACATATCATTTGGCCTCCAGCTGTTTTCAGCAAGTGAACATCATGTTTACTCACTATATTTTCCACAAAACAGTGATAGTAATCACTGCCAATGATTAAATCAATTGGACTAATTGTGTCCGTCTGTATGTCAGGACAGGCTAACTTGACCTTGGCTGCCTTCAGTGCTGCAACAACGTTTGTGCATGATGAACAACGTTTGTGTATGATGAACAACGTTTGCGTATGATGAACAACGTTTGTGTATGATGAACAACGTTTGTGTATGAACAACGTCTGTTTATGTACGTAAAACAACGTTTGTGTATGATGAACAACGTTTATTTATGTACGTAAAACAACATTTGTGTATGAATGGGAGTCAAGTGTTTCTAAACACTGGCTTGTGCAACATCTTGCTGGAGCTCTGTTGACCTCTGCAAGCTGAGCTCTTTTTTTTAACAGATCAGGTTTTCTCTCTCTCTCTCTCTCTCTCTCTCTCTCTCTCTCTCTCTCTCTCTCTCTCTCTCCCTCCCTCTCTCTCACGTATACTACCAGCCACCATGATGCCACCCACAACAGTCGACCAACACCCAGGTACCTAATTACTAATTGCTAGGTACAGAAGAACAGCAGCAGGTGTAAGGAAACATGCCCGACGTTTCCACCTATGCCGGGTATCGAACTACGGACACTCGGTATGTGAGCCGAGTGCGCTACTAACCGAGCCACGGGACTAAGATTTGTAAAGAATGTTGTCCTAATTCTAAGTGATGAGACTCTAGTTCTTAGGGAGGAGAATGAGAGATTAAATTCTCATTTGGATAAGAAGGCTGGTGTTACAGGCAACGTGAAAGGATTGGCAGTAACCAAGGGTAAAAATGTTTGATATAATGATTGAAAAGGAAGAATTGGAAATTGTTCTCCAGATGAGGGAGAAAAATGAAGCTGAGGAAGGTTGAAGCAATGTTGGAGAACAGAAATCCCTTTGGTGTTCTTCAGGGCGAGTGTGCAGTTATGAACAAGGAGACAGGTGACACAAATGCCTCAACACGTAGGAACGATGACGTTCTTGTTGTTGGAGATTCTTAAATTCTATATGTGAAGAGAGCATTGTGTAAGAGAGAGAGAGAGAGAGAGAGAGAGAGAGAGAGAGAGAGAGAGAGAGAGAGAGAGAGAGTGTGCTTCCTCGGAGCAGGTGTGGCTGATGGTACAAGTGAGGTAACATCATGGGAACAATCCCACTATCTGCCTCAGTCCTGGAGGTAATGGTGTTGGGAAACATAACAATATAAGAATGGAGGAACAGTGCAGTAGGCTTACAGGCCCAAACTAGGCAAATTATTCTCTGATAAATTAGACACATATGCAACACTTGGGTACCTTTATTGAAGAAACGTTTCACCACACAGTGGCTTCATCAGTCCATAGAAAGAACAATGATGAAGATCAGAAGGAGTTTGAGGTAATCAGTCCCTCAGCCTGGAGTCTCTGTAATAAGTCTATCAGTCTTAAAAAGATTGATAGACTGATAGATTGATAGCAAATGCGCGAAGTGACTTATATATTGTAGACATGTGAGGTGAATCAGTCGTAGGCGATATCACAGCGGACAAATCTGCATGTGGAAGCAGGTCTTGAATATAGGTTAGGCAAGTGAAGAATTCCCTGGATCAAGATCCCAAGATGTTGCTGTGTCTGACAGCAATGTAGGTAAATGGTTCAGAGAACCGACAGGTTGATAAATTAAGACACTTGTGTAACACTACCTAGGTGTAGCACATGTGTTTAATATACCAACTTGTCGGTTCTCTGAACCATTTATCTACAGTGAACTCCAGGAGGATTTGGACAAATTAATGTCTTGGTCCGAAAAATGGCAGATGAAGTTCAATGTGGACAAGTGTAAAGTCCCAGTCCTCGGTAATGAAAATAACCCTCGAATTTATAAACTAGGTGAAGTAGAACTTGATCATACAGAATGTGAAAAAGACTTGGGAGTCTTGGCAAGCAGAAATCTAAAGCCAAGACAACAGTGCCTAAGTGTGCGCAATAAGGCTAACAAATTACTAGGATTTATTTCAAGAAGTATAAGTAACAGAAGTTCAAAAGTTATTTTACAGCTCTATACCAGTTTAATAATGTTGAACTTATCCGTACAGAATGCGAAAAGGACTTGGGGGTTATGGTAAGCAGCAACCTTAAACCAAGACAGAAATGCCTAAGCGTATGTAATACAGCAAATAGATTACTGGGATTTATATCAAGAAATGGTTTGGTAACAGAGTTGTGGATGAGTGGAACAAACTCCAAAGTACAGTTATAGAAGCTAAAACGTTGTGTAGTTTCAAAAATAGGTTAGATAAATACATGAATGGGTGCGGCTGGGTGTGAGTTGGACCTGACTAGCTTGTGCTACTAGGTCAGATGCCGTGCTCCTTCCTTAAGTGAATGTGACCTGACCTGACTAGGTTAGGGCATTGGCTTAAGGCGGTAGGAGACTTGGACCTGCCTCGCAGAAGTCCAGCGGTTATACTACACCTTTATACATCATTAGTAAGGCCTCACTTAGATTACGCGGCTCAGTTCTGGTCTCTATATTACAGACTGGATATAAATTCGTTAGAAAACATTCAGCGAAGAATGACAAAATTAATACATAGCATTAGAAATCTTCCGTATGAAGAAAGATTGAAGACCCTTAAATTACATTCACTTGTAAGACGAAGAATGAGGGAAGACATGATCGAAGTGTATAGTGGAAGATGTGTATTAACAGATAACAGGTATATCTAGCTACTTCTACTTACACATTAGGTCACACTACACTGGCATACACATGCATATATATACATACACACATCTAGGTTTTTCTTCTTTTTCTTAATAGCTCTTGTTCTTTTTATTTTCTCTATTGTCCATGGGGAAGTGGAAAAGAATCTTTCCTCCGTAAGCCATGCATGTCGTATGAGGCGACTAAGATGCCGGGAGCAATGGGCTAGTAACCCCTTCTCCTGTACAAATCTACTAAAAACGAGAAGAAGAAAAACTTTATAAAATTGGGTTGTCTGAATGTGCGTGGATGTAGTGCGGATGATAAGAAAGAGATGATTGCCGATGTTATGAATGAAAAGAAGTTGGATGTCCTGGCCTAAGCGAAACAAAGCTGAAGGGGTAGGAGAGTTTCAGTGGGGAGAAATAAATGGGATTAAGTCAGGAGTATCTGAGAGAGTTAGAGCTAAGGAAGGGGTAGCAATAATGTTGAAGGATCAGTTATGGAAGGAAAAGAGGGAATATAAATGTGTAAATTCAAGGATTATGTGGATTAAAATAAGGGTCGGATGCGAAAAGTGGGTCATAATAAGTGTGTATGCACCTGGAGAAGAGAGGAGTGTAGAGGAGGAGAGAGATTTTGGGAGATGTTAAGCGAATGTATAGGAACTTTTGAACCAAATGAGAGAGTAATTGTGGTAGGGGACCTAAATGCTAAAGTGGGAGAAACATGCAGAGAGGGTGTAGTAGGTAAGTTTGGGGTGCCAGGTGTAAATGATAATGGGAGCCCTTTGATTGAACTTTGTATAGAAAGGGGTTTAGTTATAGGTAATACATATTTTAAGAAAAAGAGGATAAATAAGTATACAAGATATGATGTAGGGCGTAATGACAGTAGTTTGTTGGACTATGTATTGGTAGATAAAAGACTGTTGAGTAGACTTCAGGATGTACATGTTTATAGAGGGGCTACAGATATATCAGATCACTTTTTAGTTATAGCTACAGTGGGAGTAAAAGGTAGATGGGATACAAGAAAAATAGAATCAGTAAGTAAAAGAGAGGTGAAGGTTTATAAACTAAAAGAGGAGGCAGTTAGGGTAAGATATAAACAACTATTGGAGGATAGATGGGCTAGTGAGAGTGTAGGCAATGGGGTCGAAAATGTATGGGGTAGATTTAAAAATGTAGTGTTAGAGTGTTCAGCAGAAGTTTGTGGTTACAGGCGAGTGGGTGCGGGAGGGAAGAGGAGCGATTGGTGGAATGATGATGTAAAGAGAGTAGTAAGGGAGAAAAAGTTAGCATATGAGAGGTTTTTACAAAGTAGAAGTGATGCAAGGAGGGAAGAGTAGATGGAGAGAAAAGAGAGGTTAAAGAGTGGTGAAGCAATGTAAAAGAGAGCAGATGAGAGAGTGGGTGAGATGTTATCAGCAAATTTTGTTGAAAATAAGAAAAGTTTTGGAATGAGTTAATAAGTTGAGGAAGCCTAGAGAACAAATGGATTTGACAGTTAAAAATAGGAGAGGAGAGTTATTAAATGGAGGTTAGAGTATCGGGAAGATGGAGAGAATATTTTGAGGATTTGTTAAATGTTGATGAAGACAGGGAAGCTGTGATTTCGTGTGTAGGGCAAGGAGGAATAACATCTTGTAGGAGTGTGGAAGAGCCAGTTGTGGGTGTAGGGAAGTTCGTGAGGCAGTGGGTAAGGCAGCTGGGATTGATGGGATAAAGATAGAAATGTTAAAAGCAGGTGGGGATATAATTTTGGAGTGGTTGGTGCTATTATTTAATAAATGTATGGAAGAGGTAAGGTACCTAGGATTGACAGAGAGCGTGTATTGTTCCTTTGTATAAATGCAAAGGGGACAAAAGAGAGTGCAAAAATTATAGGGAATAAGTCTGTTGAGTGTACCTGGTAAAGTGTATGGTAGAGTTATTATTGAAAGAATTAAGAGTAAAACAGAAAGCAGGATAGCAGATGAACAAGGGGCTTTAGGAAAGGTAGGGGTGTGTAGACCAAGTGTTTACAGTGAAACATATAGGTGAACAGTATTTGGATAAGGGTAAAGATGTTTTTGTGGCATTTATGGATTTGGAAAAGGCGTATGATAGGGTAGATAGGGGGCAATGTGGCAGATGTTGCAGGTGTATGGAATAGGAGGAAGGTTACTGAAAGCAGTGAAGAGTTTTTATGAGGATAGTGAGGCTCAGGTTAGAGTGTGTAGGAGGGAAGGGGACTATTTCCCAGTAAAAGTGGGCCTTAGACAAGGATGTGTGATGTCACCGTGGTTGTTCAATATATTTATAGATGGGGTTGTAAGAGAAGTGAATGCGAGGGTCTTGGCAAGAGGTGTTGGGCTAAAAGATAAAGAAGCAAATACAAAGTGGGAGTTGTCACAGTTGCTTTTTGCTGATGACACTGTGCTTTTGGGAGATTCTGAAGAGAAGCTGCAGAGGTTGGTGGATGAATTTGGTAGGGTGTGTAAAAGAAGAAAATTGAAAGTGAATATAGGAAAGAGTAAGGTGATGAGGATAACAAAAGAATAGGTGACGAAAGATTGGATATCAGATTGGAGGGAGAGAGTATGGAGGAGGTGAATGTATTCAGATATTTGGGAGTGGACATGTCGGCGGATGGGTCTATGAAGGATGAGGTGAATCATAGAATTGATGAGGGAAAAGGGTGAGTGGAGCACTTCGGAGTCTGTGGAGACAAAGAACCTTGTCCATGGAAGTAAAGAGGGAATGTATGAGAGTATAGTTATACCAACGCTCTTATATGGGTGTGAAGCATGGGTGATGAATGTTGCAACGAGGAGAAGGCTGGAGGCAGTGGAGATGTCATGTCTGAGGTCAATGTGTGGTGTGAATATAATGCAGAGAATTCGGAGTTTGGAAATTAGGAGGAGGTGCGGGATTACCAAAACGATTGTCCAGAGAGCTGAGGAGGGGTTGTTGAGGTGGTTTGGACATGTAGAGAGAATGGAACGAGACAGAGTGACTTCAGAGTGTATAAATCTGTAGTGGAGGGAAGGCGGGGTAGGGGTCGGCCTAGGAAAGGTTGGAGGGAGGGGTAAAGGAAGTTTTGTGTGCGAGGGCTTGGACTTCCAGCAAGCATGTGTGAGCGTATTTGATAGGAGTGAATGGAGGCATATGGTTTTAATACTTGACGTGCTGTTGGAGTGTGAGCAAAGTAACATTTATGAAGGGATTCAGGAAACCGGCAGGCCGGACTTGAGTTCTGGAGATGGGAAGTACAGTGTCTGCACTCTGAAGGAGGGTGTTAATGTTGCAGTTTTATAACTGTAGTGTAAAGCACCCTTCTGGCAAGACAGTGATGGAGTGAATGATGATGAAAGTTTTTCTTTTTCGGGCCACCCTGCCTTGGTGGGAATCGGCCGATGTGTTAATAAAAAAAAAAAAAAAAAAAAAAATATATAAATAAGGCCTTGAGGATATCTCTCCAAGAGAGAACATGCAATAATGGATTCAAATTGGACAAGTTTAGATTTAGAAAGGATATTGGTTTGGAAATAGGGTAGTTGATGAGTGGAATAGCCTGCCTAATAAGGTTGTTGAGGCTAAAACCTTGAATAGTTTCAAATTTAGGTTAGATAAATACATGGACGAGTTGAGATTAGTTGCTAGTGCAGGTAACATTGATGTATTTGCCATAACTGAGACGTGGTTTAATACGAAAAATCGGGACATGCCAGCTGAATGTCACATCCAGGGTTTTAAATTGTTCCAAGTAGACAGAAGTATCGGTAAGGGGGGTGGGGTGGCACTCTGTGTCCGAGATCGCTTGAACTGTTGCATAAAAACAGGTATAAAGTCTGAAATAACACGTACTGAGTCTGTCTGGGTAAAATTTACAGAGGGACACAAAAAATTGATTTTATGCGTGATATACCGTCCCCCAAACTTAGATAGGGACCAAGAAACACTACTATGGAATGAAATTGTTAGAGCCACAAGGCACGATAACGTAGTGATTCTAAGGTTTAGTTAGTTAAATATCTTTATTATGTACCCCATACCCATGGTGTGGGCGGTAGTCAAAAGATTACAGAGGTACATAATGGGTCCAGGGACTGGGCCCCAAAGTTTTGATTCAGATTCAGATTTTTATTTCTCTGTAAAGATTAGAGTGTGTGGTTTACATATTATTACAAAGATGGCCACTAGCATTCCTAGCATGCCTGGGCATGCTAGGCATTTCGGGCAGACTAATAATAGTTCTTAATCTATATTACAAATTACAAATGATTAATTAGATTTGCAAGAGTGAGGTAGTTCACAATATTTAGATTATGACAATTTGTAAAATTAGTAATGAGAATGGTTACGTCTTGGTATGTTACATAGTTTATATTAAAGATCCTATATTGGAGAATATCCGGCAAACTTAAGACTAGTTTGAGATTTAATAGGCAAAAGCTATATTCGGGATTTTATGTTTACTGTCCTTTGTATGTGTTAGTTACCATTTTGTCCTAGGCACATGTCGATTAGACACTAGGCCTGTTGTATGTGTGTGTGTGTAACGAAACACTTCGAAATATTTCGGCCCCGCCGGGAATTGAACCCGGGCCCGTTGGTGATCCAGTGTGGAAGGCAGTGTTGGTGGGCCAGTGTGGAAGGCAGTGTTGGTGGGCCAGTGTGGAGTGTGTGTGTGTATGTGTGTGTGTGTGTGTGTGTGTGTGTGTGTGTGTGTGTGTGTGTGTGTAGGTGGTTTTCATGTAGTTGATGGTAGGGTGCGTTAGTGAGATAAGGTACAAAGATAATGAACTCACAAGTTTCAAAGGTAATGAATCAAGTAAATAAGTAAATTTACTTACGTTTATACATGATTCTGGGGGACTTTAACTTTAGTCATATTGATTGGAATTCTTTGACTAGGAATTTAGAGCCTAACGACTTCTTAGAGGTAGTTCAGAATTGTTTTTTAAAGCAGTTTGTGACAGAACCTACAACGGGAAAATAACTTGCTTGACTTGGTTCTTGTAAATTAAGAAACCCTTATTAATAATTTAGAAATTTCAGAGGAATTTGGCACAAGCGATCACGAATCAATTACCTGTAGCATTGAATGGAAGTATGATAGTAGGGATAACTCAATAACGGTCCCAGATTTTCGCTTAGCAGATTACAATGAGCTTAGCGGACACCTATCATCCGTGGACTGGGGTAACGAAAAGAGCTGCTAATATGACAGCTTTCTTAACACTATACATGCTGCCCAAAGAACATTTATTCCATATAAAGAAATAAGATCGAATAGAAATTACCCTAAATGGATGAATAATAGGCTGAAATATCTTTTAGGGCAGAAGAAAGGAATTTATAGGCGCATCAAAAGAGGTGAGGGTCATCTTATAAATCAATATTTTGACATTAAGAGGGATGTTAAAAAGGGCATAAGAAAAGCTAAACGGGACTAGGAAATTAAAGTTGCTAGGGATTCGAAAACTAACCCAAAAGTTTTTTCCAGGTTTATAGAACAAAAGTTGGAGATAAGATAGGTCCCCTTAAAAACAACTCTGGGCATCTTACTGACAAGGAGAATGAAATGTGCTCGATTTTTAATCATTATTTTCTCTCGGTTTTTACACAGGAAAACACTAACAATATCCCAGTAATTAATTTTAATAGTGGGTCTGAAGAAGATAAGTTATGTAATATAACAGTCACTAGCGATATGGTTATCAAACAAATAGACCGATTGAAGCAAAAATAAATCCGCGGGCCCTGATGAACTTTTTTCAAGGGTTCTTAAGGAGTGCAAAATGGAACTTTGTGAACCATTGACAAATATTTTTAATATATCTCTTCAAACAGGTGTAGGCCTTCTGCATTGTTCCTCCATTCTTATGTTCTTAAGTTCTTCTCTAAACCAATCATTCCCACTCACCTACTTGTCCAACCTTCTCCCAAAGCTTCAATACCTCAGATATTAATCATAAGAAAGGAGGAACACTGCAGTAGGCCTGTTGGCTCTTCTCATATATATGTGCAATTTTTTTTTTAAGCTACCCAAGGTGTTAGTCTCTATACCCAACTCAGAAGATGTTCCACGCATCGACATCTTTGTTTGACAGCAGCTACTGGCCAAGTATAAGACAGCTTTTGATATAATTAGGTCAAAAGAAAGAATCCCGATCATATACAGTATTTTACCTAGACAAGGATCAGGCAGCGAGTGCATGTGAAGGGCAACTGATGTAAGTTGCTGCCTAGACAAGGAGCAGGCAGCGAGTGCATGTGAAGGGCAACTGGTGTAAGTTGCTGCCTAGACAAGGATCAGGCAGCGAGTGCATGTGAAGGGCAACTGGTGTAAGTTGCTGTCTAGACAAGGATCAGGCAGCGAGTGCATGTGAAGGGCAACTGGTGTAAGTTGCTGCCTAGACAAGGAGCAGGCAGCGAGTGCATGTGAAGGGCAACTGGTGTAAGTTGCTGCCTAGACAAGGATCAGGCAGCGAGTGCATGTGAAGGGCAACTGGTGTAAGTTGCTGCCTAGACAAGGAGCAGGCAGTGAGTGCATGTGAAGGGCAACTGGTGTAAGTTGCTGCCTAGACAAGGAGCAGGCAGCGAGTGCATGTGAAGGGCAACTGGTGTAAGTTGCTGCCTAGACAAGGAGCAGGCAGCGAGTGCATGTGAAGGGCAACTGGTGTAAGTTGTTGTCTAGACAAACACTGCACCCAACTTAGAACTTTATTTATTGATAACTGGAATAACCTCTCTGGCAAACATGAAATATTTGCGAGTGATGGACTGCATCTCTCTGCTGCAGGGGTGACAGCTTTGCGTAAAACTTTAATGGATATATGGTAAAGGTAAGGATGCGTGTGTGGGAAACAAAGGTATTGTAATAATAAGGACGGAGAGAAAAAATTGCCAAGATACGATTATATTAAGTAAACGTTTAGTAAACAGGATAGCTTATAAAGTAGTTACTGATTAAAAAAGGAAAATTGATTTACAAAGAGAGAGAAAGAGAGAGGCAAAGATTATACAAAGAGCAGCAGCTCAAGAAATAAAATAAACTAACATAGATATTATTACAGCAACAGATATATTATTACAGTAACTAAAACCAGACATCCTGGTGAATGACACTGATAAAAGCAGCGTGAAAGGTGGCGGAGTTTCTATATATGTTAGGGAAAATTTAATCTGTCTCAGAAATGATATGAAGATGGAAGGGACAGACACAAAATTTGTTTGGCTGCAGTTACTGGAAGTGGTCTACAGACCTCCAGACCTGGGTAGTGACCAATGTAAACTAATGTTAGTTGTGGTCTACAGACCTGGGTAGTGACCAATGTAAACTAATGTTAGTTGTGGTCTACAGACCTGGGTAGTGACCAATGTAAACTAATGTTAGTTGTGGTCTACAGACCTGGGTAGTGACCAATGTAAACTAATGTTAGGTGTGGTCTACAGACCTGGGTAGTGACCAATGTAAACTTCTATGAGACGAAAGTGCTAAGGCATCATGAACCGAAAATTTAGCTATAATGGGAGATTTTTGACTTTGACCAAAATGACTGGAAATTGACGCGAAATCAAGAGTCCAGCGACTTTTTTTTTAAAAAGTGAAATATTTGAGTTGAATATTTGCAGGGAATTAGAAGAGTAATTCACAAGTCATCAAATGAAAACTGATACACAATAAAAAACAACAACTAGTAAACTAGGAAATACGCAAACTCATTAAGTTTGAAGCCGCTCGGAAGTTTCATTATAAATTCATCAGGACTGATTTTTAAAACAGTTTGAAATAAAATTAACTAGAGAAAACAACCTGCTGGACGTGGTTCTGGCAACCAATGATTCTGTGATGGGTAAATAACATTGAGGTTAATGTAAACCTTGGACGAAGCTGCGCTCTCATACTTCACATACTTTAAATATCTCACTGAATTACATTAACAACTTAAAAATTAGACACATGTGCAACATCTGGGTATCTTGTAGACGTTTCGCCCTCCAGTGGCTTCATCAATACAAATGACGTAATCAGTCCCTAAGCTGACAGACTGATTACCTCATTACTGCCACTGGTTAGCGAAACGTCTACAATAAACATACCCAGATGTTGCACATGTGTCTAAGTTGCATATGTGTCTAAGTTGTACATGTGTCTAAATTGCATATGTGTCTAAGTACGATGTTATCGGTAGTGTAGACGAGTCCTGTGTTACGGTAGTGTAGACGAGTCCTGTGTTACGGTAGTGTAGATGAGTCCTGTGTTACGGTAGTGTAGACGAGTCCTGTGTTACGGTAGTGTAGACGAGTAATGTGTTACAGTAGTGTAGACGAGTCCTGTGTTACGGTAGTGTAGACGAGTCATGTGTTACGGTAGTGTAGACGAGTCCTGTGTTACGGTAGTGTAGACGAATCCTGTGTTACGGTAGTGTAGACGAGTCCTGTGTTACGGTAGTGTAGACGAGTCCTGTGTTACGGTAGTGTAGACGAGTCCTGTGTTACGGTAGTGGAGACGAGTCCTGTGTTAAGGTAGTGTAGACGAGTCCTGTGCTACGGTAGTGTAGACGAGTCCTGTGCTACGGTAGTGTAGACGAGTCCTGTGCTACAGTAGTGTAGACGAGTCCTGTGTTACAATAGTGTAGACGAGTCCTGTGCTACGGTAGTGTAGACGAGTCCTGTGTTACGGTAGTGTAGACGAGTCCTGTGTTACAATAGTGTAGACGAGTCCTGTGTTACGGTTGTGTTGACGAGTCCTGTGTTACGGTAGTGTAGATGAGTACTGTGTTACGGTAGTGTAGACGAGTCCTGTGTTACGGTAGTGTAGACGAGTCCTGTGTTACGGTAGTGTAGACGAGTCCTGTGTTACGGTAGTGTAGACGAGTCCTGTGTTACGGTAGTGTAGACGAGTCCTGTGTTACGGTAGTGTAGGCGAGTCCTGTGTTACGGTAGTGTAGACGAGTCCTGTGTTACGGTAGTGTAGACGAGTCCTGTGTTACGGTAGTGTAGACGAGTCCTGTGTTACAATAGTGTAGACGAGACCTGTGTTACGGTAGTGTAGACGAGTCCTGTGTTACGGTAGTGTAGACGAGTCCTGTGTTACGGTAGTGTAGGCGAGTCCTGTGTTACGGTAGTGTAGACGAGTAATATGTTACGGTAGTGTAGATGAGTCCTGTGTTACGGTAGTGTAGACGAGTCCTGTGTTACGGTAGTGTAGACGAGTCCTGTGTTACGGTAGTGTAGACGAGTTCTGTGTTACGGTAGTGTAGACGAGTCCTGTGTTACGGTAGTGTAGACGAGTCCTGTGTTACGGTAGTGTAGACGAGTCCTGTGTTACGGTAGTGTGCAGTGCTGTGTTACGGTAGTGTAGACGAGTCATGTCTACGGTAGTGTAGACGAGTCCTGTGTTACGGTAGTGTAGACGAGTAATATGTTACGGTAGTGTAGATGAGTCCTGTGTTACGGTAGTGTAGACGAGTCCTGTGTTACGGTAGTGTAGACGAGTCCTGTGTTACGGTAGTGTAGACGAGTCCTGTGTTACGGTTGTGTAGACGAGTCCTGTGTTACGGTAGTGTAGACGAGTCCTGTGTTACGGTAGTGTAGACGAGTCCTGTGTTACGGTAGTGTAGACGAGTGCTGTGTTACGGTAGTGTAGACGAGTCCTGTGCTACGGTAGTGTAGACGAGTCCTGTGTTACGGTAGTGTAGACGAGTCCTGTGTTACGGTAGTGTAGACGAGTCCTGTGTTACGGTAGTGTAGACGAGTCCTGTGCTACGGTAGTGTAGACGAGTCCTGTGTTACGGTAGTGTAGACGAGTCCTGTGCTACGGTAGTGTAGACGAGTCCTGTGTTACGGTAGTGTAGATGAGTCCTGTGTTACGGTAGTGTAGACGAGTCCTGTGCTACGGTAGTGTAGACGAGTCCTGTGCTACGGTAGTGCAGACGAGTCCTGTGTTACGGTAGTATAGACGAGTCCTGTGTTACGGTAGTGTAGACGAGTCCTGTGTTACGGTAGTGTAGACGAGTCCTGTGTTACGGTAGTGTAGACGAGTCCTGTGTTACGGAAGTGTAGACGAATCCTGTGTTACGGTAGTGTAGACGAGTCCTGTGTTACGGTAGTGTAGACGAGTCCTGTGTTACGGTAGTGTAGACGAGTCCTGTGTTACGGTAGTTGTTACGCCCTTTGCTCATTTCTAGAACGAAATGATGTGTATTAATGTTTGTTTTGGCTTTTTCACTTAATATTATATTAAGGAGTATTTCCATTAATAGCTAAAATGGATTTACTCGACTTTATAATATTATCTGGCCCCAAATTGTTTAGCTTTGTACATAGGTAGGATGTTGTAATATTGTAAACTGCTGGTGCGGCTGGTTAAGTACCAGCAGACACTTTGAGCTACAAACCGAGTTTAGGTCGGCTGGTAAAGCCTTGTCTTGTTTAGTTCATACCTTCCTCTGGTCTAGGAAGGGACTAGTGGAGAATCTGTCTTCAAGACTCCCTACTCTCCCCCCACCAGTGCCCAGGAGTTATTGGAAGCCCTGTAATAGTGAATATCTATCTGAGACGGTGGATGAATATATTGGTCTGAATAGGCGGATGAAAAACTCTTGAAGACAATGAGAATAAGTGAACAGTTATTTGCTTCAGCGTGGTGTTAAGGCTTGGAAAATGCTCGTGTCTGTACATATATTTGCATATACCTTTTGACTCGTTGTGAAAGAGTCTAATAACGCTCAGCGTAGAGCAGTTTGTGAATGTTGAACTTATTATAGTGATAATAAGGTTAATGATATGTTTTACTCAGTGTGCGAAATGAGTATTAATTATTAAAACTGTTAATAAAACTAACTGAAACTAGAAAGATTCCTTTTTCCTCCATATGTGAGCCCTGTTACGAGTTAGATCTGTTCTTTTCTCAAATTTGTTACGAGAAGCACTACCTCTAGCTGATTTACCAGCTAGGCCCGTAACAAGTGGGGGCCTGTCCGGGAGCTTACTCTTTAATCCAAGATGCTGGAGGAGACATAGGCCTTGAGGAATAAGTGCTAGTCCCACGAAAGGAAGCTGCTGTCTCGACACCCATAGTCAACAATGGAGGCCCAAATACAAAAGTTATTATGTGAGTTAACTTTGGATGATTTGGAGTCTTTAAAACTTCAGAACTGCTGGCAAATTGCTGTACGCCTAGGAGTGAAGTATAATAGATATTACACCGCCGAGACCACTCGATCTATTTTAAGGAACATGTTGTTTCCCGAACGGGGAGAAGTGGATAACCTTCAGGATACTGTTGAGGCAAGTCTAATATCTCAGTGTGAAGACTTAGAACAACCACTCGAAGCAGCAGGACCTGATCCTGGTGGCCTTCCAACTTCCCTACCTTCTGGGGATGTGGCTGAGTCTGAATTTAAGGGAACATCTGAACTTACATTCCTGGGAGAGGTGCCTGAAATTGGGGCAACTAGTCGCCCAGTTTCCTATCCTGATCCACTAGAGGTACCAGGCTTAGGTGCTCGACCCAAGGAAAGACGGGAAACGTCTATCCCTAACTCCTCCACTGCCTTCTGGTCCCATATCCCATATCCAGTTCGAAAGGATGGAGCGCCTTATTCTTTTGCAAACGGCCCAAATAGAAGCCCAAAGGAAGCTGAATGCGGAAGAATTTGAAAGGGACAACATACTCTACGAGCGTCAGCGGCAAAGAAGACGTTGTGAGGCCCAAGGCCTCCGAAGGTGCTTTCGACATTCATAAAGCAGCATCTTTGGTGCCCAAGTTTTTTGAGTCTGATCTGGACACCTATTTCGATACCTTTGAAAATCAGGCTCGGGCTATGCAGTGGCCCCAGAAGTTCTGGGCTATCTTGTTGCATACGACGCTGACTGGAAAAGCTCGGGAATGTACAGCGTCTTTGCCTTATGAAAAATACGCTCAATATGACTCTGTGAAAAAGGTCATCCTGGAAACATATGACCTACTTCCTTTGAGCTACCAGCAAGCCTTCCGTAATTTGCAGAGGTTACCAGGACAAACTTGGGTGGACTTTGCCAGGCAGAAGCAGATAGCATTTAGAGAGGTGGCAAAGAGCCTCACAAAGCAACACCATAAGCAGTCTGTCCCAATTAATATTACAAGAGGACTTCTATAATTCTATATCAGGAGATTTGCGGAAGTTCCTGATCGACCGGCAGACTCCTGATGTGTTAGAAACCGCTGCTCTGGCCGATCGCTACGAGATCTCCAACCAGCTGATCCGCGATAGAACATCCAGAGTGGAAGCAGTAAAATCGAGCCAGAAGGTTCAACCAGTTAAGTCGAGAATAGAACCTCGCCAAAGGTTTCCTTCAACAGCAGTAACCTCTCGTCCCCTGTATAAGCCTATTAATGATGTCAGGTTTGCACCACGACAAAAACGGGAGATGTATAAAGCCAGGAAGAATTTATCCTGCACCTATTGCCAAAGAGAAGGTCATGGACGAAACCAATGTTATCAGCTGGAAAGGGACATGAGGTATAAAAATCGGAAAGGTGCCCCTATACAGATGGTGTCTTCAATATCCCAGACACAGGAAGGCCTACAGACAGATGTAGGACCGGCGGGAACGAAGTTTGCTTCACTGAGATGACCAGAGACGATGGCCATATCAGAACAAGAAATTGAAAAGGCGATGAGCCCATATTTTTCAGAAGGAAAAGCGGGTATTGACGAGTGTCAAGTGGTATCTATTAAGACTTATAGGGATACAGGGAGTTACTTGACATTATTAAAGAAGGAATCCTCCCTCTATCTGACCATACTTATACGAAGATAGACGGACTTCTGGAAGCTTATGGAGGAGCTGTCCAGAGTTCCCCTCCATAGGATATACCTAGACATAAGTGGCTATAAGGGATATGCGGCGGTCGGCATATCAGAGGAAGGATTCCCAATTAAGTCTGCTGACCTACTGATAGGTAATGACTTAAGCTGTGAAGGGATCAAGAAAGAACCTTTGGTGATAGAGAATACCTCTGGGGAGGATTATGTGATTGAGGCTTATAAGAAGGACCTATCATTATTTCCACTGGGCGCTGTCACTAGATCCATGGCTCCCCGAGTGCCTCCTGAATCACCGGAGGAAGAAGTGAGCAATGCTGATCTGGGTTTGGACCTGTTGTTCAGTACCACCCACTGGCCCAAGCCCGCGGCTACAGTGTCTGTCGGACAAGATTCAAGTTTAGATTCCTTGTGTGCTAAAAAGTTTGGGCCGAAAGATCTAATTCAAGCTCAGTTGGAAGATCCCTCGTTGGAGTATAAGGAAGTTAGCGATAATGGAAGAAGAGGCCGAGAAACTAGAGGACTGTGTTTATTCAAGTAGCGGTATACTTATGAAGAAATCCACCAGAAAAGATTCTCCAGATGCATCTTTTGCCAAGACCAAACGTGTATTAATCCTTCCTAGGGTTTATCGCGATCTTGCACTGGAGGTCGCCCATAACAGTCCGATGGGAGGACACCTAGGAGTAAGGAAGACAATTGTAAAGTTGTCAAAATACTTTTTTTGGCCTAGAATGCGGGAAACTGTGGTGGAACACCTTCGTAGTTGCCGGGTCTGTCAGACCGTTGGCAAACCTACTCATACCCCGCTTCCGGCACCTCTCCACCCTATCATCTCAGATGGTGAGCCGTTTTCCCGCCTGATTATAGATTGTGTAGGTCCGCTCCCAGGACCAAGGCGGGAAATCAATATCTATTCACTATAATGGATTCTGCCACTCGATACCCGAGGCCATCCCCATGAGGAGAATAAATGCTCGCGCAATAGTCCGTGCTTTGATAAGGTTTTTCTCACAGGTAGGGTTGCCCCGAGAAATCCAATCTGATCAGGGCTCTAACTTCACCTCCAAAACCTTCAAGGAGGCTATGTCACGCCTGGGGATAAAATCTATCCTCGCTACGAGTTATAGACCCCAGTCTCAAGGAGCTTTAGAACGGTTCCATCAAACGTTAAAAGTAATGATGCGTTCTTACTGTGAACAGTTTAGTAAAGACTGGGATGAGGGCATTCCTTTCCTTCTCCTGGCAGTAAGGGAGAGTGAGCAGGAAAGTTTGGGGTATAGCCCTTTTGAATTGATATATAGTTATAATGTACGTGGACCTCTCGCAGTATTGAGAGATGTATGGACCGGAAGGCGTACGCCGTCGGTTCAGGTATGTCCAGCTTTGATGCAGGAACACCTAACTTTCACTAGGAATTTAGCCGTAAAGAACTTGAAGGAAGCCCAGGCTAAAATGAAGCTACGGCACGATAAACATGCGGCCCCTCGCTCTTTCAACATAGGAGATAAAGTATTGGCTCAGAAATTCATGCCCGGACATGCATTGAAACCAAGATATGAGGGACCTTTGGAAGTCATTAAAAAACTAAGTGAAGTTAATTACCTGGTTCGTACGCCAGGAAAAGAAAATCGGACCATGCATACCATGTTAATCAGTTGAAGAGATATTATGTCGGGTTAGCCCCGACCGCTGCCATTCTCTTAGAATCCCGGGAAGAAGTAGAGGATTTGGAGGACTGCTCCAAAGGAATCGAAATCCGTCTTAGAAATACTCAAGTTCTACGATCCCTGGACGATTTTTTGCAAGATCTGACCAGCGACCGGGCCAAAGAAGTGAAGAGTATGATATTGAAATACCCATCCTTGTTTGGTGATATACCTAAGCGCTGTACGTTGGGAACACACGACGTGGATGTCCAAGAGCCACGCCCATCAAGCAATCTCCTTATCGCTTAAGCCCAATAAAACACCAAGCATTAAGGGATGAAATCGACTTTTTACTGACCCATGGGCTAATTGAAAGGAGCAAAAGTCCGTGGGCCTCTCCTTGTGTGTTGGTCCCGAAGTCAGACGGTACATATCGTATGTGCACTGATTATAGAAAAGTGAATTCAGTTACAGTTCCAAATGGGTACCCTTTGCCGAGGGTGGATGATTTAATTGACAGGGTTGCCGGAGCCCAGTATGGAGCCCGGCTGGACCTACTGCGAGGTTACTATCAAGTGCCCCTAACAAACCGTGCTCGGGACATATCAGCATTCACGATACATGGGGGCTTGTTCAATACTTGGTTACCCCATTCAGGTTGTGCAACGCAGCTTCTACTTTTCAGCGGCTCATGAATGACCTTACTTATAACCTTGAGGGGTAGAAGCCTACCTCGACGATTTAGTAGTTATTAGCGATGATTGGAGTTCACATTTAAACCGTCTGGAGGCTCTTTTTAGGAAATTAGATACTTATAACTTTACTATCAATTTGGCCAAATGCAAATTCGGGCAAGCTAGGATAAGGTATTTGGGGTTTAATATAGGTCAGGGAACGGTGGCACCCGTCAATGCAAAAGTGAGAGCCATTTCAGATTTTCCTATACCACAAGATAGAAAAGGGTACAGAGTTTTTTGGAATGGCTGGGTACTATAGAAGATTCTGCCCAAATTTCACTCACGTGGCGGCCCCTTTTGAGCTGACTAGCTCTAAAATTAAGTTTATTTGGTCTAAGGAATGTAATTTGGCTTTCATCAGGTTAAAGCGATTGTTGAATTCCTCTCCAGTGTTGAAAAGCCCTGATTTTAACTGTCCTTTCTTGTTACATATAGACGCCAGCAGTTATGCTGTTGGATCAGTGTTGCTGCAGACGTCCCATCTTCTGATCTTCTTCATCCGATTTGCTATTACTCCTCTACCTTAAAGCCCCACCAAAGAATTATGCCACTGTTGAAAAGAAGCCCTAGCTTGGTTCTCTCCCTAGAGCATTTTGAAGTTTACTTGGGAACATCTCCCCACCAGATCACGGTATACTCCGATCATAACCCTTTAACATTTATTAATACCATGAAATCTAAGAATGCCAGAATACAAAGATGGGCCCTTAGATTACAGCCTTTTCCATTAAAATTCTTCATATAAAGGCAAATATAATGTGATTGCGGACGCATTGTCCCGTCCTTAAGACTAGTATGATTTTACGCTGTCAATGCTCTAATTTATGCCTAATAGTTCCTGTTTTTTCGCCTACAGTTATGTGGGGGAGTAATACCAATTACAGTTTAGTAATGGAGGATGAAGTTTAAAGACCAGTTGGGTGACCTTATGGAGGTCCCGGCCTACAGCACTGCCTTCATGCCACTCAAGACAGTGAGAAAATCCAGTTCAGTTGAGGCGAATGTCTATGGTCTACACTGTCTCCTTCCTGGACAACACTCTGACTATATGGAGACCAAGAGTATATGAAATATTTTTGAAGGCTGAGAAATATATACCAACTGTTATGTTCATATTCCAGATATTCTATTATAGGTAGTAGGAGATTTAGGGCTATTAATATTCTGTTTAGTGCGACCTTTGGTCGTGGGAAGGAGTGTTACGCCCTTTGCTCATTTCTAGAACGAAATGATGTGTATTAATGTTTGTTTTGGCTTTTCACTTAATATTATATTAAGGAGTATTTCCATTAATAGCTAAAATGGATTTACTCGACTTTATAATATTATCTGGCCCCAAATTGTTTAGCTTTGTACATAGGTAGGATGTTGTAATATTGTAAACTGCTGGTGCGGCTGGTTAAGTACCAGCAGACACTTTGAGCTACAAACCGAGTTTAGGTCGGCTGGTAAAGCCTTGTCTTGTTTAGTTCATACCTTCCTCTGGTCTAGGAAGGGACTAGTGGAGAATCTGTCTTCAAGACTCCCTACTCTCCCCACCAGTGCCCAGGAGTTTTGGAAGCCCTGTAATAGTGAATATCTATCTGAGACGGTGGATGAATATATTGGTCTGAATAGGCGGATGAAAAACTCTTGAAGACAATGAGAATAAGTGAACAGTTATTTGCTTCAGCGTGGTGTTAAGGCTTGGAAAATGCTCGTGTCTGTACATATATTTGCATATACCTTTTGACTCGTTGTGAAAGAGTCTAATAACGCTCAGCGTAGAGCAGTTTGTGAATGTTTAACTTATTATAGTGATAATAAGGTTAATGATATGTTTTACTCAGTGTGCGAAATGAGTATTAATTATTAAAACTGTTAATAAAACTAACTGAAACTAGAAAGATTCCTTTTTCCTCCATATGTGAGCCCTGTTACGAGTTAGATCTGTTCTTTTCTCAATTTTGTTACGAGAAGCACTACCTCTAGCTGATTTACCAGCTAGGCCCGTAACAGTAGTGTAGACGAGTCCTGTGTTAATGTAGTGTAGACGAGTCCTGTGCTACGGTAGTGTAGACGAGTCCTGTACTACGGTAGTGTAGACGAGTCCTGTGCTACAGTAGTGTAGACGAGTCGTGTGTTACGGTAGTGTAGACGAGTCCTGTGCTACGGTAGTGTAGACGAGTCCTGTGTTACGGTAGGGTAGACGAGTCCTGTGTTACGGTAGTGTAGACGAGTCCTGTGTTACGGTAGTGTAGACGAGTCCTGTGTTACGGTAGTGTAGACGAGTCCTGTGTTACGGTAGTGTAGACGAGTCCTGTGTTACGGTAGTGTAGACGAGTCCTGTGTTACGGTAGTGTAGACGAGTCCTGTGCTACGGTAGTGTAGACGAGTCCTGTGTTACGGTAGTGTAGACGAGTCCTGTGTTACGGTAGTGTAGACGAGTTCTGTGTTACGTAGTGTAGACGAGTCCTGTGTTACGGTAGTGTAGACGAGTCCTGTGCTACGGTAGTGTAGACGAGTCCTGTGTTACGGTAGTGTAGACGAGTCCTGTGTTACGGTAGTGTAGATGAGTCCTGTGTTACGGTAGTGTAGACGAGTCCTGTGCTACGGTAGTGTAGACGAGTCCTGTGCTACGGTAGTGCAGACGAGTCCTGTGTTACGGTAGTATAGACGAGTCCTGTGTTCGTGTGAGAGAGTCCTGTGTTACGGTAGTGTAGACGAGTCCTGTGTTACGGTAGTGTAGACGAGTTCTGTGTTACGGTAGTGTAGACGAATCCTGTGTTACGGTAGTGTAGACGAGTCCTGTGTTACGGTAGTGTAGACGAGTCCTGTGTTACGGTAGTGTAGACGAGTCCTGTGTTACGGTAGTGTAGACGAGTCCTGTGTTACGGTAGTGTAGACAAGTCCTGTGTTAAGGTAGTGTAGACGAGTCCTGTGCTACGGTAGTGTAGACGAGTCCTGTGTTACGGTAGTGTAGACGAGTCCTGTGTTACGGTAGTGTAGACGAGTCCTGTGTTACGGTAGTGTAGACGAGTCCTGTGTTACGGTAGTGTAGACGAGTCCTGTGTTACGGTAGTGTAGACGAGTCCTGTGTTACGGTAGTGTAGACGAGTCCTGTGTTACGGTAGTGTAGACGAGTCCTGTGTTACGGTAGTGTAGACGAGTCCTGTGTTACGGTAGTGTAGAGAGTCCTGTGTTACGGTAGTGTAGACGAGTCCTGTGTTACGGTAGTGTAGACGAGTCCTGTGTTACGGTAGTGAGCGAGTCCTGTGTTACGGTAGTGTAGACGAGTCCTGTGTTACGGTAGTGTAGACGAGTCCTGTGTTACGGTAGTGTGAGACGAGTCCTGTGTTACGGTAGTGTAGACGAGTCCTGTGTTACGGTAGTGTAGACGAGTCCTGTGTTACGGTAGTGTAGACGAGTCCTGTGTTACGGTAGTGTAGACGAGTCCTGTGTTACGGTAATGTAGACGAGTCCTGTGTTACGGTAGTGTAGACGAGTCCTGTGCTACGGTAGTGTAGACGAGTCCTGTGGTACGGTAGTGTAGACGAGTCTTATGTTACAGTAGTGTAGACGAGTCCTGTGTTACGGTAGTATAGACGAGTCCTGTGTTACGGTAGTGTAGACGAGTCCTGTGTTACGGTAGTGTAGACAAGTCCTGTGCTACAGTAGAGGGTGACAGGGTAGACGGTGCTGAGGGTGACCGGGTAGACGGTGCTGAGGGTGACCGGGTAGACGGTGCTGAGGGTGACCGGGTAGACGGTGCTGAGGGTGACCGGGTAGACGGTGCTGAGCGTGACCGGGTAGACGGTGCTGAGTGTGACCGGGTAGACGGTGCTGACGGTGACCGGGTAGACGGTGCTGAGGGGTGACAGGGTAGACGGTGCTAAGGGTGACCAGGTAGACGGTGCTGAGGGTGACAGGGTAGACGGTGCTGGGGTGACAGAGGTAGACGGTGCTGAGGTGACCGGATGGATGGTGCTGAGGGCGACCGGGTAGACGGTGCTGACGGTGACCGGAGACGGTGCTGAGGGTGATCGGTAGACGGTGCTGATGGTGACAGGGTAGACGGTGCTGAGGTGATCGGGTAGACGGTGCTGAGGGTGACAGGGTAGACGGTGCTGAGGGTGACCGGGTAGACGGTGCTGACGGTGACCAGATGGACGGTGCTGAGGGTGACCGGTAGACGGTGCTGACAGTGACCGGGTAGACGGTGCTGAGGGTGATCGGTAGACGGTGCTGAGGGTGACCGGGTAGACGGTGCAGAGGGTGATCGGGTAGACGGTGCTGAGGGTGACCGGTAGACGGTGCTGAGGGTGACCGGGTAGACGGTGCTGAGGGGTGACAGGGTAGACGGTGCTGATGGTGACAGGGTAGACGGAGCTGAGGGTGATCGGGTAGACGGTGCTGAGGGTGACAAGGTAGACGGTGCTGAGGGTGACCGGGTAGACGGTGCTGACGGTGACCGGATGGACGGTGCTGAGGGTGACCGGGTAGACGGTGCTGACGGTGACCGGGTAGACGGTGCTGAGGGTGATCGGTAGACGGTGCTGAGGGTGACCGGGAGACGGTGCTGAGGGTGATCGGTAGACGGTGCTGAGGGTGACCGGGTAGACGGTGCTGAGGTGACAGGGTAGACAGTGCTGAGTGGTGACAGGGTAGACGGTGCTGAGGGTGACCAGGTTGACGGTGCTGAGAGTGACAGGGTAGACGGTGCTGAGGAGTGACAGGGTAGACGGGCTGAGGGTGACCGGATGGACGGTGCTGAGGGTGACCGGGTAGACGGTGCTGAGGGTGAACGGGTAGACGGTGCTGAGGGTGACCGGGTAGACGGTGCTGAGGGTGACCGGGTAGACGGTGCTGAGGGTGACAGGGTAGACGGTGCTGAGGGTGATCGGTAGACGGTGCTGAGGGTGACAGGGTAGACGGTGCTGAGGGTGACCGGGTAGACGGTGCTGACAGTGACCGGATGGACGGTGCTGAGGGTGACCGGGTAGACGGTGCTGACGGTGACCGGGTAGACGGTGCTGAGGGTGATCGGGTAGACGGTGCTGAGGGTGACCGGGTAGACGGTGCTGACGGTGACCGGGTAGACGGTGCTGAGGGTGACCGGGTAGACGGTGCTGAGGGTGACCGGGTAGACGGTGCTGAGCGTGACCGGGTAGACGGTGCTGAGGGTGACCGGGTAGACGGTGCTGAGGGTGACCGGGAGACGAGTGCTGAGGGTGACCGGGTAGACGGTGCTGAGGGTGACCGGGTAGACGGTGCTGAGGGTGACCGGGTAGACGGTGCTGACGGTGACTGGGTAGACGGTGCTGACGGTGACCGGGTAGACAGTGCTGACGGTGACAGGGTAGACGGTGCTGAGGGTGATCGGGTAGACGGTGCTGAGGGTGACCGGGTAGACGGTGCTGAGGGTGATCGGGTAGACGGTGCTGAGGGTGACCGGGTAGACGGTGCTGAGGGTGACAGGGTAGACAGTGCTGAGTGGTGACAGGGTAGACGGTGCTGAGGGTGACCAGGTAGACGGTGCTGAGAGTGACAGGGTAGACGGTGCTGAGGAGTGACAGGGTAGACGGGGCTGAGGGTGACCGGATGGACGGTGCTGAGGGTGACCGGGTAGACGGTGCTGACGGTTACCGGGTAGACGGTGCTGAGGGTGATCGGGTAGACGGTGCTGAGGGTGACAGGGTAGACGGTGCTGAGGGTGACCGGGTAGAGGGTGCTGAGGGTGACAGGGTCGACGGTGCTGAGGGTGATCGGGTAGACGGTGCTGAGGGTGACAGGGTAGACGGTGCTGAGGGTGACCGGGTAGACGGTGCTGACGGTGACCGGATGGACGGTGCTGAGGGTGACCGGGCAGACGGTGCTGACGTGACCGGGTGACGGTGCTGAGGGTGATCGGTAGACGGTGCTGAGGGTGACCGGGTAGACGGTGCTGAGGGTGATCGGGTAGACGGTGATGAGGGTGACCGAGTAGACGGTGCTGACGGTGACCGGGTAGAAGGTGCTGAGGGTGACCGGGTAGACGGTGCTGAGGGTGACCGGGTAGACGGTGCTGAGGGTGATCGGGTAGACGGTGCTGAGGGTGACCGGGTAGACGGTGCTGACGGAGCTGAGGGTGAACGGGTAGACGGTGCTGACGGTGCTGAGGGTGACCGGGTAGACGGTGCTGACGGTGACCGGGTAGACGGTGCTGAGGGTGACCGGGTAGACGGTGCTGAGGGTGATCGGGTAGACGTTGCTGACGGTGACTGGGTAGACGGTGCTGAGGGTGACCGGGTAGACGGTGTTGACGGTGACAGGGTAGACGGTGCTGAGGGTGACCGGGTAGACGGTGCTGAGGGTGACCGGGTAGACGGTGCTGAGGGTGATCGGGTAGACGGTGCTGAGGGTGACCGGGTAGACGGTGCTGACGGTGACTGGGTAGACGGTGCTGACGGTGACAGGGTAGACGGTGCTGACGGTGACAGGGTAGACGGTGCTGAGGGTGATCGGGTAGACGGTGCTGAGGGTGACCGGGTAGACGGTGCTGAGGGTGATCGGGTAGACGGTGCTGAGGGTGACCGTGTAGACGGTGCTGAGGGTGACAGGGTAGACAGTGCTGAGTGGTGACAGGGTAGACGGTGCTGAGGGTGACCAGGTAGACGGTGCTGAGAGTGACAGGGTAGACGGTGCTGAGGAGTGACAGGGTAGACGGTGCTGAGGGTGATCGGATGGACGGTGCTGAGGGTGACCGGGTAGACGGTGCTGACGGTGACCGGGTAGACGGTGCTGAGGGTGATCGGGTAGACGGTGCTGAGGGTGACCGGGTAGACGGTGCTGAGGGTGACCGGGTAGACGGTGCTGAGGGTGACAGGGTAGACGGTGCTGAGGGTGATCGGGTAGACGGTGCTGAGGGTGACAGGGTAGACGGTGCTGAGGGTGACCGGGTAGACGGTGCTGACGGTGACCGGATGGACGGTGCTGAGGGTGACCGGGTAGACGGTGCTGACGGTGACCGGGTAGACGGTGCTGAGGGTGATCGGGTAGACGGTGCTGAGGGTGACCGGGTAGACGGTGCTGAGGGTGATCGGGTAGACGGTGCTGAGGGTGACCGAGTAGACGGTGCTGACGGTGACCGGGTAGAAGGTGCTGAGGGTGACCGGGTAGACGGTGCTGAGGGTGACCGGGTAGACGGTGCTGAGCGTGACCGTGTAGACGGTGCTGAGGGTGACCGGGTAGACGGTGCTGAGGGTGACCGGGTAGACGGTGCTGAGGGTGACCGGGTAGACGGTGCTGAGGGTGATCGGGTAGACGGTGCTGAGGGTGACCGGGTAGACGGTGCTGACGGTGCTGAGGGTGACCGGGTAGACGGTGCTGACGGTGACCGGGTAGACGGTGCTGAGGGTGAACGGGTAGACGGTGCTGAGGGTGATCGGGTAGACGTTGCTGACGGTGACTGGGTAGACGGTGCTGAGGGTGACCGGGTAGACGGTGTTGACGGTGACAGGGTAGACGGTGCTGACGGTGACCGGGTAGACGGTGCTGACGGTGACCGGATGGACGGTGCTGAGGGTGATCGGGTAGACGGTGCTCAGGGTGACCGGGTAGACGGTGCTGAGGGTGATCGGGTAGACGGTGCTGAGGGTGACCGGGTAGACGGTGCTGAGGGTGACCGGGTAGACGGTGCTGAGGGTGATCGGGTAGACGGTGCTGAGGGTGACAGGATAGACGGTGCTGAGGGTGACCGGGTAGACGGTGCACAAGCTGGTTAAGCTGCACATATTCCTAATAGAGAATTTAGCTCAAATGTAATTGACCCTAAATGGATAAACGATAGACTAAAACGTCTCGTGGGTGTCAAAGGGAGACATTTATATGTGAATCAAAAAGTGGAGAGGCTCACCATAATGATCAATCTACTCAATTTAAGAGAAAAGTATATAAAAAAAAAGAATAAGGAAAGCCAAAAGAAAATATGAAATTAAGGTTATGTGTGACTCAAAGATCAAAGGTTAGGAAAATAGATAATCTCACTTAAATATAAGTGAGGTGATGTTACTGGTAGTGACCAAGAAATGTGTACCATTTCCAACACTTATTTCCCCTCTTGTTTTTACGCAATAATGAAATACCATAAATCAATAATTCGTCTGGTCAGAAGGAAAATGTATTATGTGATATCAAAGTCAGTAGTGACATGATCCTCACACAACAAGACAGACGGATGCCAAACAAGTCACCAGGCACTGGTGAAGTGCCTTCAACACACCTCTACAAGCATCATACTACAGTGTCTTCAACACACTTCTACAAGCATCATACTACAGTGTCTTCAACACACCTCTAAAAGCATCATACTACAGTGCCTTCAACACACCTCTACAAGCATCATACTACAGTGCCTTCAACACACCTCTACAAGCATCATACTACTGTGTCTTCAACACACCTCTACAAGCATCATACTACAGTGTCTTCAACACACCTCTACAAGCATCATACTACAGTGTCTTCAACACACCTCTACAAGCATCATACTACAGTGTCTTCAACACACCTCTACAAGCATCATACTACAGTGTCTTCAACACACCTCTACAAGCATCATACTACAGTGCCTTCAAGACACCTCTACAAGCATCATACTACAGTGCCTTCAACACACCTCTACAAGCATCATACTACAGTGTCTTCAACACACTTCTACAAGCATCATACTACAGTGTCGTCAACACACCTCTACAAGCATCATACTACAGTGTCTTAAAAATACTTCTACAAGCATCATACTACAGTGTCTTCAACACACTTCTACAAGCATCATGCTACAGTGTCGTCAACACACCTCTACAAGCATCATACTACAGTGTCTTAAAAATACTTCTACAAGCATCATACTACAGTGTCTTCAACACACTTCTACAAGCATCATACTACAGTGTCTTTAACACACTTCTACAATCATCATACTACAGTGTCTTCAACACACTTCTACAAGCATCATACTACAGTGTCTTCAACACACCTCTACAAGCATCATACTACAGTGTCTTCAACACACTTCTACAAGCATCATACTACAGTGTCTTTAACACACTTCTACAAGCATCATACTACAGTGTCTTCAACACACTTCTACAAGCATCATACTACAGTGTCTTCAACACACCTCTACAAGCATCATACTACAGTGCCTTCAAGACACCTCTACAAGCATCATACTACAGTGCCTTCAACACACCTCTACAAGCATCATACTACAGTGTCTTCAACACACTTCTACAAGCATCATACTACAGTGTCGTCAACACACCTCTACAAGCATCATACTACAGTGTCTTAAAAATACTTCTACAAGCATCATACTACAGTGTCTTCAACACACTTCTACAAGCATCATGCTACAGTGTCGTCAACACACCTCTACAAGCATCATACTACAGTGTCTTAAAAATACTTCTACAAGCATCATACTACAGTGTCTTCAACACACTTCTACAAGCATCATACTACAGTGTCTTTAACACACTTCTACAAGCATCATACTACAGTGTCTTCAACACACTTCTACAAGCATCATACTACAGTGTCTTCAACACACCTCTACAAGCATCATACTACAGTGTCTTCAACACACTTCTACAAGCATCATACTACAGTGTCTTTAACACACTTCTACAAGCATCATACTACAGTGTCTTCAACACACTTCTACAAGCATCATACTACAGTGTCTTCAACACACCTCTACAAGCATCATACTACAGTGTCTTCAACCCACTTCTACAAGCATCAAACTACATTGGTGGAAAATGTCAAATGCGATACCCATTCACAGTAAATGGTCTATACTTTGAGGCTAAGTACCTATCAGTTTAAGACCAGCTGTGGGAAACTTGATAAAATAAGTAATTGCTCGTGCATTTCTAAGTTCCCTCGAAATATAGATACTTTGATTAATGAATCCCAGTATAGTTCTTGCCTTGCAACTGACTAACCTTTTTCATTAAGGTATTCGACGTAGTGTATATGGACCTCGGTCATTATACACAGTACACGTACCAGAGAATCCACACAGGAGACTGATTAAGCGGTTAGTACCTGAGTCTTCATAGTACCAGTAGTACCTACCTAGTACCTAAGTCTTCATAATACCAGCAGAACCTAGCTAGTACCTGAGTCTTCATAGCACCAACAGCACCTATCTAATACCTGAGTCTTCACAATACCAGCAGTACCTAGCTAGTACCTGAGACTTCATAATAAAAGCAGTACCTAGCTAGTACCTGAGTCTTCATAGCACTAACAGCACCTATCTAATACCTGAGTCTTCACAACACCAGCAGTATCTAGCTAGTACTCGAGTATTCATAACACCAGCAGTACCTAGCTGGTACCTGAGTCTTCATAACACCAGCAGTACCTAGCTAGTACCTGAATCTTCGTAACACCAGCAGCACCTATCTAGTACCTGAGACTCCATGAAACAGTGCTGACAGACAAGGGCGTTAATTCTAGCAGAAAGCGCTGGTTAAGATTCTTCCTGCGGCAGCTTGAAGGTGACCGCTCGATGTGGCATCACTGTCTACCTGTCGCACACCTCTGTGTATGTGTGTGTGTGTGTGTGTGTACTCACCTATTTGTGGTTGCAGGGGTCGAGTCATAGCTTCTGGCCCCACCTCTTTGCTGGTCGCTACTAGGTACACTCTCTCCCTGCTCCAATAGCTTTATCATACGTCTTCTTAAAGCTGTGTATGGATCCTGCCTCCACTACATCACTCTCCAGATTGTTCCCTGTGACTCATCTGAGTCTTCAACTTCCTGTGTCCCATCTCTGAAACATTCTGTCCCTATCCACCCTGTCAATTCCTCTCAGTATTTTATATATCGTTATCATGTTTCCCCTGTCTCTCCTGCCCTCCAGTGTCGTCAGATTGATTTCCCTTAACCTCTCCTTGTAGGACATACCCCCTTAGTTCCGGGACTAGTTTTGTTGCAAACGTTTGGACTCTGTCTAATTTCTTGATGTGCTTGACCAGGTGTGAGTTCCATACTGGTGCAGCATACTACAATTTGGGCCTGACGTACACGATGTACAGAGTCTTGAATGATTCCTTACTCAGGTGTCGAAACTCTATTTTCAGGTTTGCCAGGCGCCAATATGCTGCAGCAGTTATTTGGCTGATGTGGGCATCAGGAGATGTGCTCGGTATTATATTCACCCCAAGATCCTTTTCCTTGAGTGAGGTTTGCAGTCTTTGGTTCCCTAGCCTGTACTCTGCGGTCTTTTTTCACCTTCTCCAATCTTCATGACTTTGCATTTGGTGGGGTTAAAGTGAAGGAGCCAGTTGTTGGACCAGGCCTGCAGCCTGTAGTCCCATCTGATTCTCATCCGCTTGAATTCTTCGCATTAGCTTCATATCATCTGCAAACAGCGACACCTCTGACTCTTTCCCTTCTTTCATGTCACGTACCATCTCTCATTGTTTCCTTCCTGTCAGGTATTCTTTGATTCATTGCAATGCCTTTCCTGTTATTCCCGCCTGCTCCTATAGCTTTTGTACTAATCTCTTGTGCGGAACTGTGTCCAAGGCTTTCGACACAATTTCTTTCTCTCTCTCTCTCTCTCTCTCTCTCTCTCTCTCTCTCTCTCTCTCTCTCTCTCTCTCTCTCTCTTCTCTCACTCTCTCTCTTGTCTTATGTTTATCATCTTGTCATAAAACTCCAGTAGGTTTGTGACACAGGATTTCCCTTCCTTGACACCGTGCTGGGTTTTGTTTATAAGCTTGTGTCTTTCTAGGTGCTCCACCACTCTTCTCCTGATAATCTTCTCCATGACTTTGCATACTATACACGTCAGTGACACTGGTCTGTAGTTTAATGCCACCTGTCTGTCTCCTTTTTTAAAAATTAGGACTACATTTGCCGGCTTCCACACCTCAGGTAGTTGTCCTGTTTCGATAGATGTGTTGAAATTGTTGTTAGTGGAACACACAGTGCTTCTGTTCTTAGTGTGTGTGTATGTACTCACATATTTGTGATTGCAGGGGTCGATTCATAGCTCCTGGCCCCGCCTCTTAGCTAATCGCTACTAGGTCCATTCTGCTCCAAGAGCTTTATTGTACCTCTTCTTAAAGTCATGTATGTATCCTGCCTCCATTAGTTCACTCTCCATATTGTTCCACTTCTTGATAGCTCTAAGGCTGAAGAAATACTTCCTAACATCCATAAGACTCATCTGAGTTTTTAACTTTCAGTTGTTTCCTCCTGTTCCTGTGTCGCATCTCTGAAATATTCTGGCGCTGTACGACCTGTCTGTTCCTCTCAGTAATTTATACCTCATTATCATGTCTTTCCAGTTTTTGCTGTTCTTCAGTGTCATCAGGCTGAGCTCCCGTAACCTCCCCTTGAAGGACATACACCTTAGCTCCGGGACTAGTCTGGTTGCAAATTTTTGCACTTTTTTTCAATTTCTTGACTGCTTGACCAGGTGTGGGTTCCATACTGGTACTGCCTACTCCAGCATGGGCCTGACGTACACAGTGTACAGTGTCTTGAACAGCACCTTACTTAGATGTCAGTACGCTATTCTTAGGTTTGTCAGGCGTCCATATGATGCAGCAATTATTTAGTTGATGTGCGCCTCAGGAGATGTGCTCGGTATGATGCTCACCCCAAGACCCTTTTCCTTGAGTGAGTTTTGCAGTCTTTGACCTCCTAGGCTGTACTCTGTCTGGGGTCTTCTTTTTTCATTCCCAAGCTACATGACTTTGCACTTGCTGGAGTTAAACTCCAGAAGCCATTTGTCTGACCAGGCTTGCAGCCTCTCCAGATCTCCTTGTAGGTTTACATGACCCTCGTCCACTTGTATTCTCCTCGTTAACTTCACATCGTCTGCGAATAGGGACACCTCTGAATCTATCCCTTCTGCCATGCCACCTTCAGGCACAGGCGCCTAAAGTCAATACCTGACCAGCCGGTCTGTGATTCGTACGTTAGTTTGCGTGTGCACAGCAGTAATAGCCTGGTTGATCAGACCCTGATCCATCACGAAGCCTGGTCTCAGACCGGGCCGCGGGGGTGTTGACCCCCGAAACTCTCTCCAGGTATACTAGAAATAGCAACGGACCTAGGATTGACCCTTGTGGAATCTCACAAGGTTCAATCCCCACATACACCAACTCTGACCCTCGTCACTCGCTATTTCCTTCCTGTCAGATATTCCTTGATCCAGTGCAGTACTTTCCCTGCTATTCCTGCCTGCTCCTCTAGCTTTTCAGCCAGTCTCTTGTGTGGTACTGTGTCAAAAGCCTTCTTACAGTCCAAGAAAATGCAGTATACCCTACTCTCACACATTCTGTCTCCTGTCTTACCTCTGTTACCTTGTAGGACTCCAGAAGATTTCCCTTCCCTGAAGCCGTGCTGGTTGTTGTGTGCGAGGTCTTTCCTTTCTAGGTGCTATACAACTCTTCTGATAATCTTCCCATATCTATACATACTATGATGTCAGCGACAGTGGTTTGTAGTTTAGTGCTGCCTGTTTGTCTCCTTTCTTAAAAATTGGAACTATGCTGTTTTCCACATCTCAGGCATTTGCCCCGTTTCATTTGATTTATTAAAGATTGTTGTTTGTGGCACTGACAGTGCATCTGCTCCCTCTCTCGGGACCCAAGGTGAGATATTATCTGGGCCCACTGCCTTCGAGGTGTCTAGTTCACTTAACAGTTTCTTCTCCTCCTCGGTTGTGTGCTGGTGCATCCTACTCCCTCGGCTTACTGGAAGATTCTCTGTCTCCACTGTGAATTCCTTCCAGAATCTTGAGGTGAGAGCTTCACATACTTCGTGGTCGTCTCTTGTGAGTTCCTCGTCTTTCCTCGGCTTCATTATCTCATCCTTGACTGATGTTTTCCTCCTGACGTGCCGCTGGGCTTACCTTCTTATCCATACTTATTCATTTCTGGCTCTTCTGCTCACCTCCCTATTTTCTCTAGTCCTTTGCCTTTTATACTTTTTACATACTTTAGCACACTTAGTTTCGGCCTCTCCACACCTCCCGGCAACCATGGGCTCACTCTGGTCTTCCCATTGTGTCTGTCGCCCCTTTGCACGAACTTCTCTGCTGCCCACCTGCACGCGCGCGCGCGTGTGTGTGTGTGTGTATACTCACCTAATTGTGGTTGCAGGGGTCGAGACTCAGTTCCTGGCCCCCGCCTCTTCATTGATTGCTACTGGGTCCCTTCTCTCCCTGCTCCATGAGCTTTATCAAACCTCGTCTTAAAACTATGTATGGTTCCTGCCTCCACTACGTCGCTTTCTAGGCTATTCCACTTCCTGACAACTCTATGACTGAAGAAATACTTCCTAACATCCCTTTGACTCATAGGAGTCTTCAACTTCCAATTGTGACCCCTTGTTTCTGTGTCCCCTCTCTGGAACATCTTGTCTCTGTCCACATTATCTATTCCTCGCAGTATTTTATATGTCGTTATCATGTCTCCCCTAACCCTCCTGTCCTCTAGTGTCGTCAGGCCGATTTCCCTTAACCTTTCTTCGTAGGACAATCCCCTTAGCTCTGGGACTAGTCTTGTTGCAAACCTTTGCACTTTCTCTAATTTCTTGACGTGCTTGACCAGGTGTGGGTTCCAAACTGGTGCTGCATACTCCAGTATGGGCCTGACGTATATGGTGTACAGAGTCTTGAACGATTCCTTAGTGAGGTATTGGAACGCTATTCTTAGGTTTGCCAGCCGCCCGTATGCTGCAGCAGTTATCTGATTGATGTGTGCCTCAGGAGATGTGCTCGGTATTATACTCTCCCCAAGATCTTTTTCCTTGAGTGAGGTTTGGCCGCCTAGACTATACTCTGTCTGCGGTCTTCTTTGCCCTTCCCCGATCTTCATGACTTTACATTTGGCAGGGTTAAATTCAAGGAGCCAGTTACTGGACCAGGCTTGTAGCCTGTCCAGGTCTCTTTGTAGTACTGCCTGATCTTCGACTGATTTAATTCTTTTCATTAACTTCACATCATCTGCAAACAGGGACACTTCTGAGTATATCCCTTCCGTTATGTCATTCACATATACCAAAAACAGTACAGGTCATAGAACTGACCGTTGTGGAACCCCACTCGTCACAGGTGCCCACTCTGACACCTCGTCACGTACCATGACTCGTTGTTGCCTCCCTGTCAGATCCATTGCAGTGCCTTTCCTGTTACGTATGCCTGATCCTCTAGCTTTTGCATTAACCTCTTGTGAGGAACTGTGTCGAACGCCTTCTTGCAGTCCAAGAAAATGCAGTCTATCCACATGTGTGTGTGTGTGTGTGTGTGTGTGTTCTTCCATCACTTTAACTATCTATGCATGGGTGTGTCTGACAGCTACTCATGCATGGGTCTGATTGTCTGCTTGGGTTGGGCTCTAGCTCATGGGCCATCATTTTGAGGATGTGCCCTCACAGAATTGTGGGCGGTTTCAAGGGAAGGTGGTTGAGCTGCAGCTCCTGGTTCACTTAACTATCAATTGTCTGGAGCATTTGTTTCTCAGCCTGTTGGGACATATCATACCTCTACTTGAAACTATGTGCGTAATCTGCTTACCAGATTAAGCCTCATGATGCAAATGTATATTTTAAACCATCATTCCAATCTGGGAATGAATGAAAATCGTAGGATAACAAAAATAAAGAATTTCTATGTGAAAGCATGATGCTATGCAGCATAAGATATTTTATAGATGAAACTAATATACCAGATATACTAAGCAAATTTCTTGGATTTGCTTGTAACAGATAAGATAAGTGAACTGTAGATATGTATCCAGATGTACTCCTGTTGATCCCTTTGAGGCCTAGTTCCCAGGCCTTTTGTGTATCCATGTACTCTTGCGCTACCCTACACAACATGGACATGGGGTCCACAATACACTAGCAACTACGGTGACAAAATCTAAAATCTAAAATAGGATTTTTCAGTACGTATGTGAAACTTCTTAAATTATTGTTTTCATGATTACTGATCAATAAAATACAGTGAAAATTATCCATTAATTAAAAATAAACATTAAAACATACATTTGCATCATGGGACCTAATTTATTAGGCAGATTATGTAGACACAGTTTCAAGCAGAAGTATGATATATCCCAACAGGCTGAGAACCAAATACTCCAGACAATTGATGGGTAAGTGTACCAGGAGCTGCAGCTCAACTACTTCCCAGTGCACCCGCCCACAATTCTGTGATGTTGGTATTTTTTCCAGACTAAGATGTTGGCTGCGTCACTGTGACCTGAACCATTAACTATTCCATGACCCTGACCTTGAAGTGTTTACTGGGCTCCTGGAGGCTGGTGCCACTCTCTGCCTCCCATGCACACCTTCTTGATGTCATTGCTGTCATGTCTCCCACCCTGACTACCCCGTCGATGACTGTGGTATTCACGTCTCCCCTCTGCTCCTTTGTTCTTCCTCTGATGTGAGACTCAGTTTGTTTTGTGTCTCCTTGTGGCTCATTCTCCTCGTCTCCGGAAATAGTCTGGTTGGGAGCCTGGGGACACTCTAGAGTTGCTCTCCAGGTCTTAGTAAGAGTTGTACACCAGTGCTGCAAACTCTCACAATCACTGGGCTCTTGTAAACTTTCCAAAACTAAGGAAGTTATTATAAATAAGCCAAATGAACCTTCATCCAAATTGTCGAAATTCCTAAAAAAAAAAACCTAAATGATTTTTTCTGGAGTATTGGATCTAACCTAGATATCAAAATCCCAACCTCCCATGACCTCACTAGAGATTACCTCACCGATAATTACCCAAGCTTTCTTGGCCTCCCACAACTAATCCTATACAAGTCGCATCAACAATTAATTCGTTGAAATAATCAGGAAACAAAGCTAACCTAACCACTACTAATATATGAAAATGCTGTTCACGCTGTGCCACTGCAGCATCGTTCAACAAATCATGTGAAACCAAAATTTTCTCTGACATACTTAAGCCAGCGAAGGTTGCCCCGCTCCAGGCCAGTGCCAACACAACAGATGCCAACACGCCAGTGCCAACACAACAGATGCCAACAATTACAGGCAAATATGTAACTTGCCATTGTTATCTTCAAAGTTCTGAAGAGAATAAAAAACAAACGAGTGTAACATTTCATAACTAAACGTGATATAATTATCCCTTGTCAGTTTGGTGCCATGCTAAGAAAAAAATACTAATGATTCATTAATAACAATGACTGACTCAATTAGTCATCTCTAGAAAATACCCAACATGTAATGGGTCTCTTTCCTGATCAAAGAAAAAGTTTCGAAACCGCAGACCACAACATCCATGCAAATAAAGAGCCATAAATTTAGAACTCTCTTTCAGAAGACGAAGAAAACTTTCCTTGAGCCATTATGAGCCACCTTGAGCCACCTTGAGCCACCTTGAGCCACCTTGAGCCACCTTGAGCCACCTTGAGCCACCATGAACCACCTTGAGCCACCTTGAGCCACCTTGAGCCACCATGAGCCACCTTGAGCCACCTTGAGCCACCTTGAGCCACCATGAGCCACCTTGAGCCAACATGAGCCACCTTGAGCCACCATGAGCCACCTTGAGCCACCTTGAGCCACCTTGAGCCACCTTGAGCCACCATGAGCCACCTTGAGCCAACATGAGCCACCTTGAGCCACCATGAGCCACCTTGAGCCACCTTGAGCCACCTTGAGCCACCTTGAGCCACCATGAGCCACCTTGAGCCACCATGAGCCACCTTGAGCCACCATGAGCCACCTTGAGCCACCTTGAGCCACCTTGAGCCACCTGCTTCAAAAATGTAGTTACAAAGTATCTTCTTAATGTGACTCTTCTTCATTATATTCAAGGCAATTTATCAACATCAACTTTGTTAAGTAGAATAACACAAGTGCAACTAATGTGACATTTTACTGTGGTAACGTTTCGCTCTCCAGGAGCTTTGTCAAGCCCTTACAAACAATACATGGACACAGAGGGTATATATAGGCTTACAGTGAGGTGTAATACTAGTGGTGATAGTAATACTAGTGGTGGTAGTAATACTAGTGGTGGTAGTAATACTAGTGGTGATAGTAATACTAGTGGTGGTAGTAATACTAGTGGTGGTAGTAATACTAGTGGTGGTAGTAATACTAGTGGTGGTAGTAATACTAGTGGTGGTAGTAATACTAGTGGTTATAGTAATACTAGTGGTAATAGTAATACTAATGATAGTAGTAATACTAGTGGTAGTAGTAATACTAGTGGTAGTAGTAATACTAGTGGTAGTAGTAATACCAGTGGTTGTAGTAATACTAATGTTAGTAGTAGTAATACTAGTTGTAGTAGTAATACCAGTGGTAGTAGTAATACTAGTGTTAGTAGTAGTAATACTAATGTTAGTAGTAGTAATACCAGTGGTAGTAGTAATACTTATGGTAGTAGCAGTAATACTAGTGGTAGTAGTAATACTAGTGGTAGTAGTAATACTAGTGGTAGTAGTAATACTAGTGGTTGTAGTAATACTAGTGGTAGTAGTAATACTAGTGGTAGTAGTAATACTAGTGGTAGTAATAATACTAGTGGTAGTAGTAATACTAGTGGTAGAGGTAATACTAGTGGTAGTAGTAATACTAGTGGTGGTAGTAATACTAGTGGTAGTAGTAATAATAGTGGTAGTAGTAATAATAGTGGTAGTAGTAATAATAGTGGTAGTAGTAATACTAGTGGTTGTAGTAATACTAGTGGTAGTAGTAATACTAGTGGTAGTAGTAATACTAGTGATAGTAGTAATACTAGTGTTAGTAGTAATACTAGTGGTAGTAGTAATACTAGTGGTAGTAGTAATACTAATAGTAGTAGTAATACTAGTGGTAGTAGTAATACTAGTGGTAGTAGTAATACTAGTGGTAGTAGTAATACTAGTGGTAGCAGTAATACTAGTGGTGGTAGTAATTCTAGTGGTAGTAATAATACTAGTGGTAGTAGTAATACTAGTGGTAGTAGTAATACTAGTGGTAGTAGTAAAACTAGTGGTAATAGTAATACTAGTGGTAGTAGTAATACTAGTGGTAGTAGTAATACTAGTGGTAGTAGTAATACTAGTGGTAGTAGTAATACTAGTGGTAGTAGTAGTAATACTAGTGGTAGTAGTAATACTAGTGATAGTAGTAGTAATACTAGTGGTAGTAGTAATACTAGTGGTAGTAGTAATACTAGTGGTAGTAGTAATACTAGTGGTGGTAGTAATTCTAGTGGTAGTAATAATACTAGTGGTAGTAGTAATACTAGTGGTAGTAGTAATACTAGTGGTAGTAGTAAAACTAGTGGTAGTAGTAATACTAGTGGTAGTAGTAGTAATACTAGTGGTAGTAGTAATACTAGTGGTAGTAGTAATACTATTGGTAGTAGTAGTAATACTAGTTGTAGTAGTATTACTAGTGGTAGTAGTAATACTAGTGGTAGTAGTAGTAATACTAGTGGTAGTAGTAATACTAGTGGTAGTAGTAATACTAGTGGTAGTAGTAATACTAATGGTTGTAGTAATACTAGTGATAGTAGTAGTAATACTAGTGATAGTAGTAATACTAGTGATAGTAGTAATACTAGTGATAGTAGTAATACTAGTGGTAGTAGTAATACTAGTGATAGTAGTAATACTAGTGATAGTAGTAATACTAGTGATAGTAGTAATACTAGTGATAGTAGTAATACTAGTGATAGTAGTAATACTAGTGGTAGTAGTAATAATAGTGGTAGTAGTAGTAATACTAGTGGTAGTAGTAATACTAGTGGTAGTAGTAATATTAGTGGTAGTAGTAGTAATACTAGTGGTAGTAGTAGTAATACTAGTGGTAGTAGTAATACTAGTGGTAGTTGTAGTAATACTAGTGGTAGTACGAATTTGTGGTCACAGTGGTGCCTATGCTAACCTTCCTATGGTGTATAAATATGCCTAGTTGGATGAATCTTATTGTAGCCAGCTGGCCCAGTGGCTAGCTCGTCGGTCTGGAGTTTTATAACTCTCTGACCGCGGGTTCTATCCCCGCCCGTTGTATGGTTTGTTTACAATGTCGTGCGTCACAATACTACTTGATGTACCACACAAAATGTGCTGGTGGAGGATCCTTGAAGGGCACAGCAAGGTCCTGGAGGAAGTGTTGGACGCTCACGTAGACACAAATAAAAGTAACTTGTTACTTGTCCATTTCTAGTGCAGGTGTGACATGTGAGGGTGGTCAGTGTGCAGGCAATATAGAGGCTCCTCACGCAACCTGCCGGGTCACCATCTGGAGAAGACCCGGGCCGGATGTACCGGCCAATCTACTACAATACAATTCCTCACACAATGGACAACACTCTCGCCTCACACTGGGTGTCAGTGGGTCAGTCTCCGGCCGGTTGAAACACTGAGCGTATTTCTTTACATCTACTGTCCCTGGTGTTAGTCGACTGGTATTTTGGTGTTAGTCGACTGGTACTTTGGTGTTAGTCGACTGGTGTGGGTCACATCTTGGGGGTCAAGATTGAAGGACCACAATGGCAATAAGACAGACAGTCATCGATAACGCACTGACTTTTTTTGGGTTATCCAAGGTGCTAACCCTCCGGGGTTAAAAATCCGAACAAAATCTTATCTAAATAAGGTATTCCTCCGCTTCATCAAGTGTCTTGAGACAGAGTGGTTTCTTGTACAAAACGAAGTAGAGAGCCTTTGTGGTGCAACTTTTAAGACAGGAGGCTTCGTTTCTACCTTGTGTGGGCCTTCACAACCTGCAATGACATGCACTTTATTTAGGGCACTGCAGACTGTAGCTGCAAGATACCTTGCAAGCTTGTGAAGTGCTACTTAGCGCACTGTGACTCTCAGTCCTACTTTAACCCACATTTCTTCCTAACCTTTACTGAGAAGTTCAAAGATATATCACAGGAGAGGTACACCTACATCAGTGTCCCAAGAGCACTCTTATATGGCATTTAATTCCCGACGGAACAACATGGAACAATAATAATAATAATAATAATAATAATAATAATAATAATAATAATAATAATAATAATAATTATAATAATAATGCTTATTTCTACAACTGCATGATATAAATCATATAAACAAAGATGACATCATTAACATACTGTATAAACAGCACCTGCTTATGAAGAGCATTTCATGCAGCTTAGGTTAATCTTGTCCCCAGGATGCGACCCACGCAGTCGTCTAACACCCAGGTACCTACTTACTGCTAGGTGTATAAGTACAGCAGGTGTAAGGAAATATGCCGACCATTTCACTCTTGCCTGGTATTGATCCCGGACCCTGATTGTGTGAGCTTGGGACACCATCAACAAAGCCACGAACACGAGCCACGAATTACTGTGTTTACAGGAGGCAGCAGTGACTGCAGGGACTCCTCGAAGATAAATAAAGAGAGACAAGTCTTCCTTTATTCGTCAGATTTCTCCACAAGGAAGAGAAACCAGGTAACAAAATTATATTTGATAGTTATTTTCTCTCAGATATTTTCGTTCACTCTCCCCCACCCAGCAGTTATTATTCTATTTGTGTCTTGTTGAGGAACTGAGAACCTGAATTCCTGATTCACGATACCTAAGTCTTATGAAATATTTTTTATTCCATAGAGAACAAGGTCGTTACCACCTACCCGTTATTGGCAGCGACTTCTGCTCACAACTGAAGCACCCGGGTCGAACCCAGGACTAGTGGAAAAGTTGGGCAATGTTCCCTTTCATTTGTTGTCCCTCTTCACCTAGCTGTAAGTAGGTACCTGGGTGTTAGGCCGCTGTGGGTCGCATCCCGGGGAAGAAGATCAAAGCACTTTAATGGTTGGCTTTCTTGGGTTATTTTAGATTACTAACCCACCAGGTTAATGATTCGAAATCTTTTTCTTCCTTTCTTCATGCAGAGGTTGTGTGATCATTGGGGTTTAAGGGGCACGTAAGTTCCCCCATCTACTAACATGTCCAGTTTTCCACTATAATCTACCTTGTCCATAATTACTATCTCATTTGCTTTGTCTGTTTCGTAAGGTGAAGTTCAGGATCTTTCCTTATTTCATGGTATAACTTAACAAATCTCTGAGGACAATTGTTGTTGCAGAGGTGTGAGCTTCTCTCTCACCTCTGCAACAACAATTGCCATCAAAGATCTGTTAAGTTATACCATGAATTAAGGAAAGATCCTGAACTTCATCTTACGAAACAGACAAAGCAAATGAGATAGTAATTATGGACAAGGTAGATTATAGTGGAAAACTGAGCATGTTATTAGAAGACGGGGAAACATACGTACCTCTTAAAGCCTATCGACTATACGAAGGGTAATTACGGATGTAGGTAACCTGATAACAGCAAGTAGGAATACGTAATTCTTCAAGTAAGAATCAAGGTGTGCTCTCAGTATATAATTATTATTGGTATACAGTACCGACAAGTTGGTGAATAAGACATGTGCAACATTTTGGTATCTTTATTGCAGAAACGTTTCGCCTGCACACCAGGCTTCGACAGTCGAATACAGGTGAATACAGCAGTGGAAGCAGAAGTAGTAGTAACGTGATCAGTCACTTCCGCAAGCATACAGGACAGGCATGCAGCCAGACCTTGTATACTGAAAGGGAAATGAGGTGAAGCAGCTGGGGGTGAGGTCAGAGGTGAGCGAGGCCCACTAGTGCAAGTAGGTCATAGCAAACACTTGTTTAGCAAAGAAGTTGTAGAAGACTTCCCCTGTAGCAAGCTACCATGGTGCACCTGTCTCACTATCATATTATACACTATAGTGTCACTACTGACGCAGCAACACCATGGTAACTTGCTACAAGGAAGTCTTCTCTTACTCCTGTGCTTAACAAATGTTTCACATGACCTACTAGCACTAGTGGGTCGCTCACCTCACCTCCAGCTGCTTGAGGGACTGACCACCTCACACCAACGGTGACGGACTCATCATCACGTCACAATGACTTCTGCTTCCAGCTTTGTATTCGACTGAAGAAGCCTATTGTGCAGGCGAAACGTTTCGGTAATACAGGTACCAAAGTGTTGCAAATGTGTCCTACTCATCAAACTCAGTGAATATACACCGAGAAACACACCTCTCAGTGTATATAAGTTGTGTTGGAGAGGAGAACTGTGGTAGAGAGAGAGGCAGCAGAGTTGCTGTCTCGTCCTCTCGTGTGATCGATATTAAATCAGCGTCGCGCGGCGGCCATAAGCTGGAGAAGCCAGCGCTCACACTCTCTAATATCTCTTATATAAACATTAAAATCTTCAGCAATGTTTGTTAATGGTGTGGCTCAGGGGCCGACGTGACCCAGGGGCCGACGTGACCCAGGGGCACAAGTGACCCAAAGGCAGACGTGACCCAGGGGCAGACGTGACCCAGGGGCAGACGTGACCCAGGGGCAGACGTGACCCAGGGGCAGACGTGACCCAGGGGCAGACGTGACCCAGGGGCAGACGTGACCCAGGGGCAGACGTGACCCAGGGGCAGAAGTGACCCAAAGGCAGACGTGACCCAGGGGCAGACGTGACCCAGGGGCAGACGTGACCCAGGGGCAGACGTGACCCAGGGGCAGAAGTGACCCAAAGGCAGACGTGACCCAGGGGCAGACGTGACCCAGGGGCAGACGTGACCCAGGGGCAGACGTGACCCAGGGGCAGAAGTGACCCAAAGGCAGACGTGACCCAGGGGCAGACGTGACCCAGGGGCAGACGTGACCCAGGGGCAGAAGTGACCCAAAGGCAGACGTGACCCAGGGGCAGACGTGACCCAGGGGCAGACGTGACCCAGGGGCAGACGTGACCCAGGGGCAGAAGTGACCCAAAGGCAGACGTGACCCAGGGGCAGACGTGACCCAGGGGCAGACGTGACCCAGGGGCAGACGTGACCCAGGGCAGACGTGACCCAGGGGCAGACGTGACCCAGGGGCAGACGTGACCCAGGGGCAGACGTGACACAGGGGCAGACGTGACCCAGGGGCAGACGTGACCCAGGGGCAGACGTGACCCAGGGGCAGAAGTGACCCAGGGGCAGAAGTGACCCAAAGGCAGACGTGACCCACGGGCAGACGTGACCCAGGGGCAGACGTGACCCAGGGGCCGACGTGACCCAGGGGCAGACGTGACCCAGGGGCAGAAGTGACCCAAAGGCAGACGTGACCCAGGGGCAGACGTGACACAGGGGCAGACGTGACCCAGGGGCAGAAGTGACCCAGGGGCAGAAGTGACCCAAAGGCAGACGTGACCCACGGGCAGACGTGACCCAGGGGCAGACGTGACCCAGGAGCCGACGTGACCCAGGGGCAGACGTGACCCAGGGGCAGAAGTGACCCAAAGGCAGACGTGACCTAGGGGCAGACGTGACCCAGGGGCAGACGTGACCCAGGGGCAGACGTGACCCAGGGGCAGACGTGACCCAGGGGCAGACGTGACCCAGGGGCAGACGTGACCCAGGGGCAGAAGTGACCCAGGGGCAGACGTGACATAGGGGCAGAAGTGACCCAGGGGCAGACGTGACCCAGGGGCAGACGTGACCCAGGGGCAGAAGTGACCCAGGGGCAGAAGTGACCCAAAGACAGACGTGACCCACGTGCAGACGTGACCCAGGGGCAGACGAGACCCAGGGGCAGACTGGGGCTAGGTTTCATCCCTGGCAGACCAGCCCATTTTTTTCATACATTTTTAGTTATTTAGATTATGGAATGAACAATAAACCAGTCGCTTCAGCGGCAAAAACCCAAAATCTAATAGGCTTCAAAACCTATCGGCTACATTATGGTCAGGTGCAAGTAATGCGATGACATTTTATTGTGGCGACGTTTCCCTCTCCAGGAGCTTTGTCAAGGTTAACAAACACTACAGTGACACAGCATACGGGTGAAAGTGAGATGTAAACACATAATACAATGACTACAGCGGGATAGTTATCCCTTGCTGTAGGTTGTAGTTGTAGTAGTGCTAGTAATAGCGGTTGTAGTATTAATAGTGGTTGTAGTAGTAGTATTACTGGCAGTATTGGCACTAGTAGTAGAACTAGTAGTAGAACTAGTAGTAACACTAGTAGCAACACTAGTAGTAACACTAGCAGCAACACTAGTAGTAACACTAGTAGCAACACTAGTAGCAACACTAGTAGCAACACTAGTAGTAACACTAGTAGCAACACTAGTAGTAACACTAGTAGCAACACTAGTAGTAACACTAGTAGTAACACTAGTAGCAACACTAGCAGTAACACTAGTAGTAACACTAGTAGCAACACTAGTAGTAACACTAGTAGTAACACTAGTAGCAAAACTGGTAGTAACACTAGTAGCAACACTAGTAGTAACACTAGTAGAAACACTAGTAGTAACACTAGTAGCAACACTAGTAGTAACACTAGTAGCAACACTAGTAGCAACACTAGTAGCAACACTAGTAGTAACACTAGTAGCAACACTAGTAGTAACACTAGTAGCAACACTAGTAGCAACACTAGTAGCAACACTAGTAGTAACACTAGTAGCAACACTAGTAGTAACACTAGTAGCAAAACTGGTAGTAACACTAGTAGCAACACTAGTAGTAACACTAGTAGAAACACTAGTAGTAACACTAGTAGCAACACTAGTAGTAACACTAGTAGCAACACTAGTAGCAACACTAGTAGCAACACTAGTAGTAACACTAGTAGCAACACTAGTAGTAACACTAGTAGCAACACTAGTAGCAACACTGGTAGTAACACTAGTAGCAACACTAGTAGTAACACTAGTAGCAACACTAGTAGTAACACTAGTAGCAACACTAGTAGTAACACTAGTAGCAACACTGGTAGTAACACTAGTAGCAACACTAGTAGTAACACTAGTAGCAGCACTAGTAGTAACACTAGTAGCAACACTAGTAGTAGAACAAGTAGTAGAACTAGTAGCAGCACTAGTAGTAAAACTAGTAGTAGCACTAGTAGTAGAACTAGTAGTAGAACTAGTAGCAACACTAGTAGCAGCACTAGTAGTAGAACTAGTAGTAGAACTAGTAGTAGCACTAGTAGAAGCACTAGTAGCAACACTAGTAGCAGCACTAGTAGTAGCACTAGTAGTAGCACTAGTAGCAACACTAGTAGTAGCACTAGTAGTAGAACTAGTAGTAACACTAGTAGCAACACTAGTAGTAACACTAGTAGCAGCACTAGTAGTAACACTAGTAGCAACAATAGTAGTAACACTAGTAGCAACACTAGTAGTAACACTAGTAGCAACACTAGTAGTAGAACTAGTAGTAGAACTAGTAGCAGCACTAGTAGTAGAACTAGTAGTAGCACTAGTAGTAGCACTAGTAGTAGCACTAGTAGTAGTACTAGTAGCAACACTAGTAATAGAACTAGTAGTAGCACTAATAGTAGAACTAGTAGTAGCACTAGTAGTAGCACTAGTAGCAACACTAGTAGTAGAACTAGTAGTAGCACTAGTAGTAGCAGTAGCAGCAGCAGTAGTAGTAGAACTAGTAGTCACACTAGTAGTAGCACTAGTAGCAACACTAGTAATTGAACTAGTAGTAGAACTAGTAGTAGCACTAGTAATAGCACTAGTAGTAGCACTAGTAGCAACACTAGTAATAGAACCAGTAGTAGCACTAGTAGTAGAACTAGTAGCAGCACTAATAGTAGAACTAGTAGTAGCACTAGTAGCAGCACTAGTAGTAGCACTAGTAGCAACACTAGTAGTAGAACTAGTACTAGAACTAGTAGCAGCACTAGTAGCAGCACTAGTTGTAGAACTAGTAGTAGAACTAGTAGCAGCACTAGTAGTAGAACTAGTAGTAACACTAGTAGTAGCACTAGTAGTAGCACTAGTAGTAACATTAGTAGTAACACTAGTAGCAACACTAGTAGTAGGACTAGTAGTAGAACTAGTAGTAGAACTAGTAGCAGCACTAGTAGTAATACTAGTAGCAACACTAGTAGTAGAACTAGTAGTAGAACTAGTAGCAGCACTAGTAGTAGAACTAGTAGCGGCACTAGTAGTAGAACTAGTAGTAAAACTAGTAGCAACACTAGTAGCAGCACTAGTAGTAGAACTAGTAGTAGCACTAGTAGTAGCACTAGTAGTAACATTAGTAGTAACAATAGTAGCAACACTAGTAGTAGAACTAGTAACAGCACTAGTAGTAGAACTAGTAGGAACACTAGTAGCAGCAATAGTAGTAAAACTAGTAGCAGCACTAGTAGTAGAACTAGTAGCAGCACTAATAGTAGAACTAGTAGTAGAACTAGTAGCAACACTAGTAGCAACACTAGTAGTAGAACTAGTAGTAGCACTAGTAGTAACACTAGTAGCAACACTAGTAGTAGAACTAGTAGCAGCACTAGTAGTATAACTAGTAGCAGCACTAATAGTAGAACTAGTAGTAGAACTAGTAGCAACACTAGTAGCAGCACTAGTAGTAGAACTAGTAGTAGCACTAGTAGTAGCACTAGTAGAAGCACTAGTAGCAACACTAGTAGTAGAACTAGTAGTAGCACTAGTAGCAGCACTAGTAGCAGCACTAGTAGTAGCACTAGTAGTAGCACTAGTAGTAGCACTAGTAGTAGTACTAAGAGCAACAATAGTAGCAGCACTAGTAGTAGCTCTAGTAGTGGAACTAGTAGTAGCACTAGTAGTAGCACTAAGAACAACAATAGTAGCAGCACTAGTAGTAGCACTAGTAGTAGCACTAGTAGTAGTACTAGTAGTAGCACTAGAAGTACCACTAGTAGTAGCACTAGTAATAGAACTAGTAGTAGAACTAGTAGTAGCACTAGTAGTAGAACTAGTAGTAGCACTAGTAGTAGAACTAGTAGTAGCACTAGTAGTAGTACTAGTAGTAGAACTAGTAGTAGCACTAGTAGCAACAATAGTAATAGAACTAGTAGTAGAACTAGTAATAGAACTAGTAGTAGAACTAGTAGTAGCACTAGTAGTAGAACTAGTAGTAGCACTAGTAGCAACACTAGTAATAGAACTAGTAGTAGAACTAGTAATAGAACTAGTAGTAGAACTAGTAGTAGCACTAGTAGTAGAACTAGTAGTAGCACTAGTAGCAACACTAGTAATAGAACTAGTAGTATAACTAGTAGTAGAACTAGTAGTAGCACTAGTAGTAGCACTAGTAGCAGTAATAGTAGTAGAACTAGTAGTAGCACTAGTAGTAGTACTAGTAGTAGAACTAGTAGCAGTACTAGTAGCAGCATCTATGTGATGACGGTGTTTATAGTTCTGAGGATAGTTGTTGCTAATACTTCAGATATGACGATGCTGCCTTTATTCTGTTGAATTATATTTTAAAAGGCGATTAATGAAGGATGATTGAAGACATTTATGTTTGTGAACACTGGGTTCACGTCTGTGAACACTGGGTTCACGTGTGTGAACACTGGGTTCACGTGTGTGAACACTGGGTTCACGTGTGTGAACACTGGGTTCACGTGTGTGAACACTGGGTTCACGTGTGTGAACACTGGGTTCACGTGTGTGAACACTGGGTTCACGTGTGTGAACACTGGGTTCACGTGTGTGAACACTGGGTTCTCTAGCCACATTATTACATTGATACTGGTACAATGCTGACAAGTTGATAAGCTTATACAGAAGGTTTCTTCAGTCGAGTACAGAAGATTCAGCAGAAGCAGTAGAGAGGTGATCAGTCCCTCACGATGAGGGACTGATCACCTCAGAACTGCGTCTTCAAGGGTGATGGACTGATAACATCGTCTTCACATCTCCACTAAAGAAACCTACTGTGTAGGCGATAAAGATACCTAACTGTTGAACATGTGTCTTACTTATCAACCCTTGGGTGGATATACCCCGTGGGTGACACTTGATCGACCACCATCATAGATGTTTTCTCAGTGAGGCCGAAACGTTGTTCGTCTTCCTGGGAAAATAACAAAAATCTTTCCACGATCAGAAAAAAAGAACATCAATCGACTTCGCTTTATATTTTATATAAATTATTTGACTTGTCAATTATGTTGATGACGGACATCATTGTTGATTACTTCACTTCGAAGAAAGGTTAAGAGAAATCGGCCTGACGACACTAGAGGACAGGAGGGTTAGGGGAGACATGATAACGACATATAAAATACTGCGAGGAATAGATAAGGTGGACAGAGACAAGATGTTCCAGAGAGGGGACACAGAAACAAGGGGTCACAATTGGAAGTTGAAGACTCCTATGAGTCAAAGGGATGTTAGGAAGTATTTCTTCAGTCATAGAGTTGTCAGGAAGTGGAATAGCCTAGAAAGTGACGTAGTGGAGGCAGGAACCATACATAGTTTTAAGACGAGGTTTGATAAAGCTCATGGAGCAGGGAAAGAGAGGACCTAGTAGCAATCAGTGAAGAGGCGGGGCCAGGAGCTATGAATCGACCCCTGCCAACCACAAATAGGTGAGTACAAATAGGTGAGTACATGCAGGTCACACATGCAGGCCACACAAACAAGTCACACATGCAGGTCACACATGAAAGGCACACATGCAGGTCACACATGGAAGCCACACATGTAGGACACACATGGAAGCCACACATTCAGGTCACACATGCAGGTCACACATGCAAGTCACACATGCAGGTCGCACTTGCAAGTCTCACATGGAAGCCACACATGCAGGTCGCACATGCAAGTCACACATGCAGGTCGCACATGCAAGTCACACATGCAGGTCACACATGGAAGCCATACAGTCAGGTCACACATGCAGGTCACACATGCAATTCACACATGCAGGTCTCACATGGAAGCCACACATGCAGGTCACACATGCAGGTCGCACATGCAAGTCACACATGGAAGCCACACACGCAGCTCACACATGCAAGTCACACATGCAGGTCACACATGCAAGTCACACATGCAGGTCTCACATGGAAGCTACACATGCAGGTCACACATGCAGGTCGCACATGCAAGTCACACATGGAAGCCACACACGCAGCTCACACATGCAAGTCACACATGCAGGTCACACATGCAAGTCACACATGCAGGTCACACATGGAAGCCACACATGCAGGTCACACATGGAAGCCACATATGTAGGTCACACATGCAAGTCACACACGAAAGACACACATGAAGGTCACACATGCAGGTCACAAATGCAAGTCACACATGAAGGTCACACATGAAGGTCACACATGAAGGTCACACATGAAGGTCACACATGCAGGTCACATATGCAGGTCATATATGTAGGTCACACATGCAGGTCACACATGCAGGTCACACATGCAGGTCTTAAGTAATTATAAAGATTTGAAAAAAAACGGATGATTACAATTTAAAATTAGAATTTTCTTTTCAAGAAAACAATTAATAAGAGTTTTAACCTTTTTTTCCGTTAGTTATATATTGAAAAGTAAGTCTGTCTCTCAGTAGCTGAGTGGTCTCAGTAGCTGAGTGGTCTCAGTAGCTGAGTGGTCTCAGTAGCTGAGTGGTCTAAGAAGCTGAGTGGTCTCAGTAGCTGAGTGGTCTCAGTAGCTGAGTGGTCTCAGTAGCTGAGTGGTCTCAGTAGCTGAGTGGTATCAGTAGCTGAGTGGTCTCAGTAGCTGAGTAATCTCAGTAGCTGAGTGGTCTCAGTAGCTGAGTGGTCTCAGTAGCTGAGTGGTCTCAGTAGCTGAGTGGTCTCAGTAGCTGAGTGGTCTCAGTAGCTGAGTGGTCTCAGTAGCTGAGTGGTCTCAGAAGCTGAGTGGTCTCAGTAGCTGAGTGGTCTCAGTAGCTGAGTGGTCTCAGTAGCTGAGTGGTCTCAGTAGCTGAGTGGTCTCAGTAGCTGAGTAGTCTCAGTAGCTGAGTGGTCACAGTAGCTCACTAGTCTCAGTAGCTGAGTGGTCTCAGTAGCTGAGTGGTCACAGCAGCTGACTGGTCTCAGTAGGTGAGTGGTCTCAGTATCTGACTGGTCTCAGTAGGAGAGTGATCTCAGTAGTTGAGTGGTGTCGGTAGCTGAGTGGTCTCAGTAGCTGAGTGATCTCAGTAGTTGAGTGGTCTCAGTAGTTGAGTGGTGTCGTAGCTGGGTGGTCTCAGTAGCTGATTGGTCTCAGTAGTTGAGTGGTCTCAGTAGCTGACTGGTCTTAGTAGGTGAGTGGTCTCAGTAGTTAACTGGTCTCAATAATTTTGGCATTAATTACATGTGACACAAGGTTCATAAGAATCTCCTTCGAAACTCCCATCAACATGAAGGAACGACAGTGCTGCTGTGTTAGTGTGTTGCTGTGCTGCTGTGTTACTGTGCTCCTGTGTTGCTGTGCTGCTGTGTTAGTGTGTTACTGTGCTGCTGTGTTACTGTGCTCCTGTGTTGCTGTGTTCCTGTGTTAGTGTGTTGCTGTGTTACTGTGCTCCTGTGTTGCTTTGCTGCTGCGTTAGTGTGTTACTGTGTTGCTGTGCTGCTGTGATACTGAGCTCCTGAGTTGCTGTGCTCCTGTGTTAGTGTGTTACTGTGTTGCTGTGCTGCTATGTTAGTGTGTTGCTGTGCTGCTGTGTTACTGTGTTGCTGTGCTGCTGTGTTACTGTTGCTGTGCTGCTGTGTTGCTGTGCTGCTGTGTTCCTGTGCTGATGTGTTAGTGTGTTACTGTGCTGCTGTGTTACTGAGCTCCTGTGTTGCTGTGTTAGTGTGTTGCTGTGCTGCTGTGTTACTGTGCTCCTGTGTTGCTGTGCTGCTTTGTTAGTGTGTTACTGTGTTGCTGTGCTGCTGTGTTAGTGTGGTGCTGTGCTTCTGTGTTAGTGTGTTGCTGTGCTGCTGTGTTACTGTGCTTCTGTGTTGCTGTGCTGCTGTGTTACTGTGCTCCTGTTCTGCTGTGTTAGTGTGTTACTGTGCTGCTGTGTTACTGTGCTTCTGTGTTTCTGTGATGCTGTGTTAGTGTGTTGCTGTGCTGCTGTGTTACTGTGCTCCTGTGTTGCTGTGCTGCTGTGTTAGTGTGTTACTGTGTTGTTGTGCTGCTGTGTTTGTGTTGCTGTGCTACTGTGTTGCTGTGCTGCTGTTACTGTGTTGGTGTGCTGCTGTGTTAGTGTGTTACTGTGTTGCTGTGTTACTGTGCTGCTGTGTTACTGTGTTGGTGTGTTAGAGTGTTGCTGTGCTGCTGTGTTAGTGTGTTACTGTGTTGCTGTGCTGCTGTGTCAGTGTTACTGTGTTGCTGTGCTGCTGTGTTAGTGTGTTACTGTTTTGCTATGGTGCTGTGTTAGTGTGTTGCTGTGCTGCTTTGTTACTGTGTTGCTGTGCTGCTGTTACTGTGTTACTGTGTTAGTGTGTTACTGTGTTACTGTGTTGCTGTGCTGCTGTGTTACTGTGTTGGTGTGTTACACTGCTGCTGTGTTACTGTGCTACTGTGTTAGTGTGTTACTGTGCTTCTGTGTTAGTGTGTTACTGTGTTGCTGTGCTGCTGTGTTACTGTGCTCCTGTGTTGCTGTGTTAGTGTGTTGCTGTGCTGCTGTGTTACTGTGCTCCTGTGTTGCTCTGGTGCTGTGTTAGTGTGTTAATGTGTTGCTGTGTTAGTGTGTTTCTGTGCTGATGTGTTACTGTGCTCCTGTGTTGCTGTGTTAGTGTGTTGCTGTGCTGCTGTGTTACTGTGCTCCTGTGTTGCTCTGGTGCTGTGTTAGTGTGTTAATGTGTTGCTGTGTTAGTGTGTTGCTGTGCTACTGTGTTGCTGTGCTGCTGTTACTGTCTTGCTGTGCTGCTGTGTTAGTGTGTTACTGAGTTGCTGTGCTGTTGTGTTACTGTGTTGCTGTGTTACTGTGCTGTGTTACTGTGTTGCTGTGCTGCTGTGTTAGTGTGTTGCTGTGCTTCTGTGTTGCTGTGCTGCTGTTACTGTGTTGCTGTGTTAGTGTGCTACTGTGCTACTGTGTTGCTGTGTTACTGTGCGGCTGTGTTACTGTGCGGCTGTGTTACTGTGCTGCTGTGTTAGTGTGTTGCTGTGCTGCTGTGTTAGTGTGTTACTGTGCTGCTGTGTTATTGTGCTGCTGTGTTAGTGTGTTACTGTGTTGCTGTACTACTGTGTTAGTATGTTACTGTGTTGCTGTGCTGCTGTGTTAGTGTGTTGCTGTTACTGTGCTGCTGTGTTACTGTACTCACCTAATTGTACTTGCCTAGTTGTGGTTGCAGGGGTCAAGTCATAGCTCCTGGTCCCGTCTCTTCACTGTGTTACTGTTTTGCTGTTCTGCTGTGTTACTGTGTTGCTGTGCTGCTGTGTTACTGTGTTGCTGTGCTTCTGTGTTTGTGTTTCTGTGCTGGTTTGTTACTGTGTTGCTGTGCTGCTGTGTTACTGTGTTACTGTGTTGCTGTGTTATTGTGTTGCTGTTCGTCTGTGCTTCTGTGCTGCTGTGTTGCTGTTGTACTGTGCTTATATGCTGCTGTGTTACTGTTGTACTGTTACTGTTCTGTTGTGTTACTCTGTTGTTGTGCTGCTGTGTTACTGTACTGCTGTGTTAATGTGTTGCTGTATTGCTGTGTTACTGTGTTGCTGTGTTACTGTGCTGTTGTGTTGTTATGCTGCTATGTTGCTGTGCTGCTGTGCTGCTGTGTTGCTGTGCTGCTGTGTTGCTATATTTGTATGAAAGTGGCATCCATATAAAGGACAGGGAGCCTCCATGCTAATATAAGCACGTCTTCTAGCAGGCCTCAATATGACGTTCAGTGAGGTCTCAGTCTCAGTAAGAATGGAGGAAATAAAAAAAACAGAGCACAGGACAAACTCAAAGCACTCAATAGAACGTAAGCCAAATGAGAAAGACCTGGGAGAGATAATGCCAGCACAACAATGCTCTTACCATACTGCAGGGTAAATGGTTGGTTGGATTACCAGAACCTTCAAAACAAGGAATGCCAAGCCAATGACAACACTCTTCAGCTCACTTGATTTCTCTAAGCTGAAGTATTACTGCGTACAAAGGGTCCCCTTCAAGGCAGGCGAAACTGATGAGCTGGAAAATGTAGAGATGACCTTCACAGCTCGTATAAACTCAATCCAGCGCCTAAATTACTAAGAGCACTTGAAATCCCTAGAACTGTACTCCTGAGAACACAGGCGAGAAAGATACATCATAATCTATACCTGGAAGATACTGGAGGGATACAGACGCAGAGCGACACAGGAGAATCAGAATAAGTAACGAAAGGCACTTCATAATAAGATAAACTGAGGGAGAGAGACACAACATAGTGAAGCATAAGAAATATGCTGAGGACATGATTGACATGAAGACCACAGAGCAAGTGCACTAGACGATACTGAAGCTGCAGCAGGAAAATGTACAGAGAGGGAATATGTAATTATGATGCCATGGTAATTTGCATCTGTGGTAGAAGTTGTAAATATAAACACATGGAGAAGTGTTCCAGTATGCTAAGAAAAGACCGATGTCGCTTTGGTAAAGAATGAAGATATTTTCACCGTGAGACGTGTCAGTCACCGTTAACGACCAGGAAATGTTATGGTCTGTGTTGCCCGAGGGAGGACCACCATGGTCTGAGCTGCCCGACGGAGGACCACCATGGTCTGAGCTGCCCGACGGATGACCACCATGGTCTGAGCTGCCCGACGAAGGACCACCATGGTCTGAGCTGCCCGACGGAGGAACACCATGGTCTGAGCTGCCCGACGGAGGAACACCATGGTCTGAGCTGCCCGACGGAGGACCACCATGGTCTGAGCTGCCCGACGGAGGACCACCATGGTCTGAGCTGCCCGACGGAGGAACACCATGGTCTGAGCTGCCCGACGGAGGAACACCATGGTCTGAGCTGCCCGACGGAGGACCACCATGGTCTGAGCTGCCCGACGGAGGACCACCATGGTCTGAGCTGCCCGACGGAGGACCACCATGGTCTGAGCTGCCCGACGGAGGAACACCATGGTCTGAGCTGCCCGACGGAGGAACACCATGGTCTGAGCTGCCCGACGGAGGACCACCATGGTCTGAGCTGCCCGACGGAGGACCACCATGGTCTGAGCTGCCCGACGGAGGACCACCATGGTCTGAGCTGCCCGACGGAGGAACACCATGGTCTGAGCTGCCCGACGGAGGAACACCATGGTCTGAGCTGCCCGACGGAGGAACACCATGGTCTGAGCTGCCCGACGGAGGAACACCATGGTCTGAGCTGCCCGACGGAGGAGCAGTAAAAAAAGGTAGAAAATACATACCAAGAAATGGGAGACATAGTACAAGCTGTTTTTTAGAGGAAGAAATATTTCAGACCAAACAACAAAGAAGTACAGGAAAATACAACCAGGGATACACAAACTGGTGGCAAGACACAGCACATCAGTACGTCACACAGCACATCAGTACGTCACACAGCACATCAGTACGTCACACAGCACATCAGTACGTCACACAGCACATCAGTACGTCACATAGCACATCAGTACGTCCCATAGCACATCACACAGCACATCAGTACGTCACACATCACATCAATACGTCACACAGTACATCACACAGCACATAATTACGTCACACAGCACATAAGTTCGTCACACAAAACATCAGTACATCACACAGCACATCATTGCGTCACACAGCACATCAGTACGCCACACAGCACATCAGTACATCACACAGAATATCAGTACGTCACACAGCACATCAGCACTTCACAGAGTACATCAGTACGTCACACAGCACATCAGTACGTCACACAGCACATCAGTACGAAACACAGCACATCAGTACATCATACAGCACATCAGTACATCACATCAGTACATCACATCAGTACATCACACAGCACATCAGTACGTCACACAGCACATCAGTACGTCACACAACACATCAGTACATCATACAGCACATCAGTACATCACATCAGTACATCACATCAGTACATCACACAGCACATCAGTACGTCACACAGCACATCAGTACGTCACACAACACATCAGTACATCACACAGCACATCAGTACATCATACAGCACATCAGTACATCACATCAGTACATCACATCAGTACATCACACAGCACATCAGTACGTCACACAACACATCAGTACATCACACAGCACATCAATGAGTCACACAGTACGTCACACAGCACATCAATACGTCACACAGTACAACAATACGTCACACAGTACATAAGTGCGTCACACAGCACATTAGTACGTCACACAGCACATTAGTACGTCACACAGCACATCAGTACGTCACACAGCACATCACGTCACACATCACATAAGTACATAACACAGCACGTCACATAGCACATCAGTACGTCACACAGCATATCAGTACGTCACACAGTACATCAGTACGTCACACAGCATATCAGTACGTCATACAGCACATAAGTACGTCACACAGCACATCACGTCACACATCACATAAGTACATAACACAGCACGTCACATAGAACATCAGTACGTCACACAGCACATCAGTACGTCACACAGCACATCAATACGTTACATAGCACATCAGTATGTCACAGAGCCCATCACGTACCACACATCACATAAGTAAGTCACACAGCACATCAGTACGCCACACAGCACAGCAGTACATCACACAGCACATCAGCACGTCACACAGTACATCAGTACGTCACACAGCACATTAGTACGTCACGTCATACAGCACATAATTACGTCACACAGCACATCAGTGCGTCACACAGCACATCAGTGCGTCACACAGCACATCAGTGCGTCACACAGCACATCAGTACGTCACACAGCACACCAGTACGTCACACAGCACATCAGTACGTCACACATCACATAAGTAAGTCACATATTACATCAGCACGTCATACAGTACATAAGTACGTCACACAGCACATCAGTGCGTCACACAGCACATCAGTACGTCACACATCACATAAGTAAGTCACATAGCACATCAGTACGTCACATAGCACATCAGTACGTCACACAGCACACCAGTACGTCACACAGCACATCAGTACGTCACACATCACATCAGTAAGTCACACAGCACATCAGTTTGTCACACAACACACCAGTACGTCACACAGCACATCAGTACGTCACACATCACATAAGTAAGTCACACAGCACATCAGTACGTCACACAACACACCAGTACGTCACACAGCACATCAGTACGTCACACATCACATCAGTACGTCACACAGCACATCAGTACGTCACACAGCACATCAGTACGTCACACATCACATCAGTACGTCACACAGCACATCAGTACGTCACAGCAGGGTCAAACATACATCAAGCTACATTACCAGTACTGAAGAAGGGATGACATAAGACCAGAAGTATTAACAAAGTTTGTACAAAACACAAACTTCCCAAATGGTAAATCTTCCTTCGTGTTTGCAAATAACAAAGTTGTCTATATAGTTGCGCTCCTCAACGAGGTAAACTGAATTTGTAGTTTTTACAGAAACACACAGAAGTGAAGAATTACATTGTGGAACAATAAGCAGGTCACAGGGAGAAGTAAGTATCTGTGGGAGAGACATCGTTGGAGGGAACTGTTCAAGTCAACAACTAGTACAGTAGTGATTATCCTTGTATATCAACCACCGTCAATAACACCTGAGGAGTTCACGAAACATTACGATAATATATGCCTTGAAAATCTTGAATTTTAAAACAGAACACGAAGAGAAGTAGTTAACAGAGTTAACTACTAAGAGCCCAGTACCCCAAGGCACGGTCCTGGCGCCTTTATTGTTTGTTATCCTCATAGAGAATATAAATAAAATAACTCGACACAGTTACCAAAATAAACATGAAAATCACCTCGGAAGGGACACGGAAAATTCGCAGGAATATATAAATAGTGTCCACTGGGCAGTGAAGAATAACATGACGGTCACAACTGACAAGTTCCAACTACTTAGATATAGAAAGAATGAAGAATTCAAGAGAGACACTGTGTACAAAGCACAAAAATATCACTAACTCACCAAATACAACGAAAGGAATATGTGAAAGATGTGGCTGTAGATCAAACTGAAGGTAACTTTTGCCAGCTGGACAACTGTCTCACCTTGAGTCATTATGTGCTGGAATGTGATAAAATTAATGAATTCAGAGAAAACTTACTCAGAAATGTTCAAGAAATGTCAAAGTATTTTATCCACAGTGGTATATTACAAACTATTCTGGAAAAACACTTTGATCACTGTAAACAAAGCATTACCGCTTCTGTTTACATGTATGTGACCCAGGTCATGTCTTCATAAATAACTCAATACGACTGTGACCAGATATAAACATGTAAATAGTTCATTTCCACTGTAACTTGTCCAGTTAAAACTGGTCAATTAGCAAGAACTCATTTAATTTTAAGTCCTTTCTAAAATTTTCTCTTATACGTTTAAAGATATATATTTTTCATTTATGTTAATGTAAAAATTAATAATTTTGTACCAAAAGAACCTTAGAAAACTTACCTAAACTTATTATAATAAGCGCAATTTAATTTAGCCAAATCAAACTAAATATATTTTAGATAAGTTTACAATAATTTAATAATAAACAAACACAATGAAATATTTTTTTTTTTCGTTAGATTCAGAATGATTTTTGCGATATAATTGCATACACACATTTTCGCTTGCCTTATTCTGCAAGAAGAGCGTTGCTATTTAAGCCAAAATCGCACGTTTTACCTATTCGGCACGATATATATATATATATATACAGAGAGAGAGAGAGATACACATCTCTAGGTCATATATACCATAGCGTTCTACACATTGTGGGGGATATTCCTGGACCAAACTTCTATCAGCGTTGGTACCAACACTGTCAGCGTCGGTACCAACACTGTCAACGTTGGTACCACTACTATCAGCTTTGGTACCACCACTATCAGCGTTGGTACCACCACTATCAGCGTTGGTACCACCACTATCAGCGTTTGTACCACCACTGTCATCGTCGGTACCAACACTATCAGCGTTGGTATAACCACTATCAGCGTCGATACCACCACTATCAGCGTCGATACCACCACTATCAGCGTTGGTAATACCACTATCAGGGTCGGTACCACCATTATCAGCGTTGGTACCACCACTATCATCGTCGGTACCACTACTATCAGCGTTGGTACCACCACTATCAGCATTGGTACCACCACTATCAGCGTTGGTACCACCACTATCATCGTTAGTATCACCACTATCAGCGTTGGTACCACCACTATCAGCATCGGTACCACCACTATCAGCATTGGTACCAACACTATCAGCGTTGGTACCAACAATATCAGCGTTGGTACTACCATTATCAGCGTCGGTACCACCACTATCAGCGTCGGTACCACCACTATCAGCGTTGGTACCACCACTATCAGCGTTGGTACCACCACTATCAGCGTTAGTACCACCACTATCAGCGTTGGTACCACCACTATCAGCGTTGGTACCACCACAATCAGCGTTGGTACCACCACTATCAGCGTTGGTACCACCACTATCAGCGTCGGTACCACCACAATCAGCGTCGGTACAACCACTATCAGCGTCGATACCACCACTATCAGCGTTGGTACTACCACTATCAGGGTCGGTACCACCACTATCAGCGTTGATACCACCACTATCAGCGTCGGTACCACCACTATCAGCGTCGGTACCACCACTTTCAGCGTTGGTACCACCACTATCAGCGTTGGTACCACCACTATCAGCGTTAGTATCACCACTATCAGCGTTGGTACCACCACTATCAGCGTCGGTACCACCACTATCAGCAATGGTACCAACACTATCAGCGTTGGTACCACCACTATCAGCGTCGGTACCACCACTATCAGCGTCGGTACCACCACTATCAGCGTCGATACCACCACTATCAGCGTTGGTACTACCATTATCAGTGTCGGTACCACCACTATCAGCGTCGGTACCACCACTATCAGCGTTGGTATCACCACTATCAGCGTTTGTACCACCACTATCAGCGTTAGTACCACCACTATCAGCGTTGGTACCACCACAATCAGCGTTGGTACCACCACTATCAGCGTTGGTACCACCACTATCAGCGTTGGTACCACCACTATCAGCGTTGGTACCACCACTATCAGCGTCGGTACAACCACTATCAGCGTCGATACCACCACTATCAGCGTTGGTACTACCACTATCAGGGTCGGTACCACCACTATCAGCGTTGGTACCACCACTATCAGCGTTGGTACTACTATTATCAGGGTCAGTACCACTACTATCAGCGTTGGTACCACCACTATCAGCGTTGGTACCACCACTATCAGCGTTAGTATCACCACTATCAGCGTTGGTACCACCACTATCAGCGTTGGTACCCCCACTATCAGCGTCGGTACCACCACTATCAACGTCGATACCACCACTATCAGCGTTGGTACTACCATTATCAGCGTCGGTACCACCACTATCAGCGTCGGTACCACCACTATCAGCGTTGGTACCACCACTATCAGCGTTGGTACCACAACTATCATCGTTAGTACCACCACTATCAGCGTTGGTACCACCACTATCAGCGTTGGCACCACCACTATCAGCGTTGGTACCACCACTATCAGCGTTAGTACCACCACTATCAGCTTTGGTACCACCACTATCAGCGTCGGTACCACCACTATCAGCATTGGTACCACCACTATCTGCGTTGGTACCACCACTATTAGCGTCGGTACCAACACTGTCAACGTTGGTACCACCACTATCAGCGTCGGTACCACCACTATGAGAGTCGGTACCACCACTATCAGCATTGGTACCACCACTATCTGCGTTGGTACCACCACTATGAGAGTCGGTACCACCACTAAGAGTCGGTACCACCACTATGAGTCGGTACCACCACTGGTCATAAGAACATAAGAACATAAAAGAAGGAACACTGCAGCAGGCCTACTGGCCCATGCGAGGCAAGTCCAAGTCTCCCACCGGCTTAAGCCAATGCCCCGACCCGGCCAGGTCAGGTTACATTCACTTAAGGAAGGAGCACGGCATCTGACCTAGTAGCACAAACTAGTCAGGTCCAATTCACACCCACCCGCACCAACTCATATATTTATCTAGCCTCTATAACTGTACTCGGGAGTTTGTTCCACTCATCGACAACTCTATTACCAAACCAATGCTTTCCTATAGCCTTCCTGAATCTGAATTTATCCAACTTAAAGCCATTGCTGCGAGTCCTGTCAATACTAGATATTTTTAGCACGCTATTTACATCCCCTTCATTTATTCCTGTTTTCCATTTATACACCTCAATCATATCCCCCCTAATTCTACGCCTTTCTAGAGAGTGCAGATTCAAGGCCCTCAGTCTATCCTCATGGGGAAGATTTCTGATACATGGAATCAACTTTGTCATCCTCCTTTGTAGGTTTTCCAGAGCATTTATATCCATTCTGTAATACGGTGACCAAAACTGTGCAGCATAATCTAGATGATTCCTAACAAAGGATATATAGAGTTGAAGAACAACCTGAGGACTCCTATTATTTATACTTCTTGATATGAAGCCAAGGATTCTGTTAGCTTTATTGCGAACACTTATGCACTGTTGTCTTGGTTTTAGATTACTGCTAACCAGAACTCCTAAATCCTTTTAGCAATCAGTAGTATTAAGATCTACATTATTTAGTTTATATGTGGCATGGTTATTGTCCTGTCCAATATTTAGAACTTTGCATTTATCTATATTAAACTGCATCTGCCACTTCTCCGACCACTGCATCAGTCTATTAAAATCTTCGTGGCGTCAGCCTCCGCATCAATCTTTACTTTGCGTTAAAGCAACATTATTACCTCTATTAAAAACACCGGTTTTGCTTCCTAAGATCTATAATAATCCTTATTGACACTTTCATTGCAATAAAACTAGGCAGAAGTGAAGTATTTATTACTTGTAGCTAAAAGTTTTATTACCAATGAACGTTTGGCCATCTCAGCCCTGCTGTGGTTACTTGGGTGGTTAATTGGGTGGTTAATTGGGTGGCTAATTGGGTGGCTAATTTGTTAGTTAATGAGGTTTGAAAGCTGGTGACTACACGAGGGGTTGTTAAGGCTGCAGGTAAACTGCTCACCACCAGTCAAGAATACTTTAATAAGATAGGGATTAAAGTAAACTCTCTCAGTGTACATACACTGAGAGATACACATCTCTCGGTGTATACACACTGAGATATACACATCTCTCGGTGTATATATACTAAGATACACACACACACCTCGTCTCGGTGTGTATAGACTGAAATACACACTTTTCGTGTATATACACTAAAAGACACACACTTCTCGTGTATATACATTGGGAGATACGTCTGTATATACGGTGTGTATACCATTATGGTATACACACCGAAGGTAACACTGCCACACAGAATTTTAATGACCTGAGAAGAATTTAATTCTACCTCAAATAATAAGCTGATCCTGTTAGTACATTCTTACACTATATCATATGTTACTATGGAACAATAATAACTGTCACATGTTACTATGGAACCATAATAACTGTCACATGTTACTATGTAACTATGGAACCATAATAACTGTCATATATTACTATGCAACCATAATAACTGTCACATGTTACTATGGAACCATAATAACTGTCACATGTTTCTATGGAACCATAATAACTGTCACATGTTTCTATGTAACTATGGAACCATAATAACTGTCATATGTTACTATGGAACCATAATAACTGTCACATGTTTCTATGTAACTATGGAACCATAATAACTGTCACATGTTACTATGGAACCATAATAACTGTCATATGTTACTATGGAACCATAATAACTGTCATATGTTACTATGGAACCATAATAACTGTCATATGTTACTATGGAACCATAATAACTGTCATATGTTACTATGTTATTATGAAACCATAATAACTGTCACATGTTTCTATGTAACTATGGAACCATAATAACTGTCACATGTTACTATGG